>DWNY01001908.1:0-11801 GCA_018250635.1 Telegonus apastus
GAAAATTTCAATTACTTAATGAAAAAGATTTTGTATGTTACAGGCTGATATGAGCATGTAATTGATTTTTTATCTTGATATATTTCTATAACACTACTACTAAATATTATTATGTAGGTAGTAAAATATTAAGTAGGTAGTAACATTTGTATAAAACAGAAAAAAATATGAGTATGTCCTTACATATTTTTCTACTTACATATACTTTTTTTAATTTGTATGTATCTTTTTTAAGTTATAGAAATAACTAAACAACAATGATGCTTTGTATGATATTTGTGTTTACTGAGGAAGGTTAATTCATTTAAAATATAGTAAAACAATATAATAGATTAATATGATGTCTAAAAGCATATCATAAATATAAAATACACACAAGGAGACTGCGATAGCGTTACAATATGGTAAATCCCTGAATCGTGTGTCTTCCATTAGGTCATTGCTATAAAACACACCATTTAATAGACTTGTCCTTTTTACATCACTGTGCTAACTGTCAGAACATGAAGCTATTGTTTTTGAAGCTAAAACACATTGCACATTAGTTATGTGTCTTTGTTTTAAGTAATTATTCATTAAGTGGTTTTCTTAAAATTAGCTAAGTGAAATTTTTAAATGAAGGTCACACAAAATCTTTCTATTTCCGAATTGTAATAAAAAAATTTCTTGTAAAAGTAATGTGCACTAAAGTGGAGTAAACAATAAGGTTTTTTAACTAACTAGAATGCTAAATAAACTATGTAAGAATAAAAAAAACTATGTCAGATTTGATAATATGCCAATTACTATAGTAAATAGACTAAGAATTTTTTTAAATCAATTAAGAAATTTCTTCACATCTATGAGTATTTCACAATGCTTCTGGACATCATTGAAGTATTTTAAAATGTTCATTTGATTTAAAAGGTTGTATTTTAAAATCTATAAATTTTCTCGATTACACTTACATATATGAAATGTGAAAAAAAACACTATACTCATGGAATGCATTCAGAGTATATTAGGTTTGGAAGTAGCAAATGAGTTTACTTAGTTTAGTTTAAGTACTTATAAGATACTTTGTCATATCTTCAAACTAGCAATAATTTATTCACCAGCTTTTTAAGTAGGTAGTGATTCTAATATAGTAACTATATGTTATGCTACATTTTTGATATGATTGGACTGGCATGCGGCAATGGTGCGTTGATAATAATAATGTTGTAATGAATATAGTTTTCTTATCAAAATCCCTTACTTCCACTAAGCGTATTTGGTTGGCGCTGACATAAAACCTCACAATGTCCTAACGGACCATGATTTATTATGAGCGTACATATTCCATCTACATATATTACTTAAACGTTAAAGGTTAAATTAAATAATTTTATTGCTGAGATTGCTTTGTGGTTATGAATTTCGGCATCTTACGCGTAAGGTCTTCTTTGAATGTTTAGACTTAAGGCACGTAATGCATGTGTTGTGCATAGTTATAGGATTAATCATATCATTGGAATCTGGACTGACTTTTAAAACGGCTAAGCTAAAAATGCTACGATACTAAAATATTAAAATGGCGCACCCGTTTTTATTTGCTCCAGCCACAAATCAAACGTTAGCAATTGTCGTAATATAATGTCGCTAGGTAGCTATAACTACTTGTTTAAATAACGTCTATAAAACGATTTACTGCTGCTTTTAAAGATGTTACTATCCATTATACTATTTAATTTATTATACATAGTATTACATTAATATTATAATATCAAGGCATGATCCATTGTAAGGTCGAGAATTGAAGTTGAAACAAATTTTATAACATTAAGATTGTGCAATATGTCATATACGATAATGTTATGAAGTGTGTGCAAAAAATACTGTAAATATCAATCGAGTATCAATTTCCGGAATGTCGCATCGTCGGCAAATATTACGGTGTCGCGTATTCTGTTATCACTGAAATACCTACTCCCATGAATTATATGAATATGTTCATTGATTCGTCGAAAAACTAAAATGTTCGTATAAAGTAAAAATAATGAATCGCACTGAACTTTAATCGCCTACAATTTAAAGGTTGTTACCACTATACAAACTTAACTTACCAACAGTGTTGAGTGTTGCTGTTTTCCGGTTTGAATTAGGTACGCGATAAAGGACAGACAGTCATGCGAAGCAAATCAACTTTCGCCGTAAAATGTTGGCAGGACACTAATCCAATCTGTGGTTGATAGCATATGTCCAAATGCGGAGATGACCATTTACCATTAGGATTGGTGTGCATGCTCTTTTTTCTTCTATGTTTTTTTGTTATGTTATAGAAGTGGCAAACGGGAATGCAGCCCACCTGATGGTAAGTGCCACTGCCGCCTATGGACATCTGTAATCAATCCCAGATAAGATCATAGTCCTACATGAGGTCGGCCACAGATGCGTTGCTACCCTTGAGGACTAAGTTGGAATAGGATAAGTATGTGCTCCTTACCACACACTTCAAATCAGAACACACTGCTGTTATAAGGTAGAAGTAGGTGTGGCGGTGGTGCCGCTGGAATCGAACCACAAAGGGTTCTACCACGTTCAAATTTGCGTGACGTCAATTTTTTTAGAGACTGATAAAAAACGATTCAATGTTTATTTAATGTCATTATTATAATTCATACATTACGGATGTAGTCGTGTGTCTGTTTTTGTGTTATTGCTGTTTCTACGATAGAAAACGGTTAATGTATATTATATTCTGTAAGTAAATATTTACTTAAGGCGGATACATGCAGAGTAACTCCTGGCAGACAGACGCGATGGGTATAAAATAAATGTTGCTTTTTACTTGTTATTCGTATGGTTTAACTGTTCGTATGTCGGCGTGAATCTTAAGTTAGTGCCGATCTTATGCCGACTCTTTGTCTTCCTCAAATTATTTTCCTTTATACCTGACTGATGCCGTCAACGTATCCCAAGTCGGCCGTTTTTGTTTCTGGGTGCTATATTTGCTCGTGTTTGGTTGTTGACCTTCCCGTTTGATTGTCACATTATCTACTGTTTTGCAGCAGTGTGGAAAGCTGTTTAAAGTATGAAGGATGCAGTTAGGAACGCCTCAACTTAGTTCTAAATGATGGCGTCGTATCTGCGACCCATTTTCACGCCGGTCTTTTGTTAATTTTTCAGTTGGGCACATTTAAATCATAGATAAATCGTTAGTGTAATGTTTTATGACGTCTAATCCAACTATTAATTACTTCTTAATTTTATCGACTGTTAGGACGTTTCCGAGACGAGATCCATCCATATACATGAATATTATGTACATGTACCGTTTTTGTTACTTAGAGGTAACCTTTATAAGGTACCCGTCGCCGTGGGGGCGACGCCGGTTTATGTGGGATTATTACCGTACTAAAACCCTCCCCCAGTGGCCGTCCTCTGCGCTTCGAATAGGGCTTCGAGATCTCCAAAGGCAACCGGGGTCCTTTGCGATCACACCTACATTGGTCCTTTTCGTGGACGCTGAATGGACGCTTCAAGCTACCATTCTTGCCGCCCGTAAAGCAAGCCCCCCCTTTTAGTCGCTTCTCACGACACACAGGGGATACTGTAGCTATATCTATTCTGGTCCCGGTACTACTGGGACAATGTGCATGTACCTAGTAAGTACTTAAATAATACGTAATTTGTGATTTTATATAATATTTTTATGCATTGTGACGTGTATGACTCAAATTTACGAATCCAATTTGTTATACAAGTTCATAAATTGCCAGTGATTATGAGTATAATAGTAATCATTACATATTGACGAAATTGAAGGTATTCATTTTAGCAGGTATTAATTTTTGCAGTTTTTCAATTACTTAAATGTTCAAACTAGTAATAGGTAGGTACGCAAAAATCCAGCCAAAACCGTTAGTCAGCTCCGGCAATCATAAAAGTTCCTTTGAACTTCATACGGCTTTACTGCAGATCGTTGCAGATAAAAATACCTAACGTCATTGAAAAAGCGAAAAACTAGAGCGCTAGGCTTTTGCCGTATTTAATTTATTAAATTCATGACGAAACTTAAACGAGCAGTTCGCTTTTGAATTGTCTTATAGCGAGCGGCGAACGATAGGTGCTGAACTGTGAAAATGGTGGAACTGTTAATCGATTCGGATTTGCTGTTTGGTTCGCGTCGATTGTGATACTATCGTATTTTTGCCTTATAGCAGAAGAGCATTGTTGCTGTGTTCGCTTCGGAAGGGCGTTATAAGGCCAAACTCTTATACAAAAGTAGTATAAGGCTTAGTTGATAAGTAGGTACATCTAGCAATGTATATAGGAAATTGAAATCCGGGTTTTAAATTCCGCTAAATTGTAGATCAATGAGAGCCACATTGTTCTCAAATTATACATTCGACAATCAGGGTACCTAGAGTGCCTAACTGTATTTATTTTAAGTTAAGAAAAGACCCGATAAAAGGTATTTATAACTGTAAAATAGTAAATAATGATAATAGTAACGATAGTTTAATGGCGACGGGGGAACAAGTGCTGGACGAGTGCGATTTTTCTCTACATTTATGAGCAGCTTTCCATCTCACAAACAACATTTATAACTTTATGGCCCGTCTATATGTGCGGCTGTATATCTCGGCTTTTCATAATACCAATGGCTTTATTTTTATTCTGCGCCATTCCCCCTCGCACAAGTATGCCACCAGCTTAACAGCACCCGTTCCACACTCAATACCGGCGACCCAGTTTTGAAATGTAAATTTCTGCATTTATCTGCACTGTAATTCTGCGGTCGCTTTCAATGGACAGTCATTTAAATTGTTCCTTCATTTTTCATAGCTTTTGTTTGCGTCATTAAATTTCAGTAAATGTCACAAAAGGTAAAGGACTCTTAAACTTTTACAGAATGGAAGTAAATGACCCTTCAGTCTATCTGACGGTAAACGATGACTATCTGAAAGACTTTAGATATTAAAACATAGGCATTGAATATATTATAATGGCCACGATTAGTCCATTCCAATCGTTTTATTTGCTAAGTAATAAAATCCTCCAAAAATACTTAGCAAATAAAACCACAATTATTCTGTCAACAAATTATCTGGTTTGGCTTAATCTTTTACGTACTGTAATTTAATTGGAATATATGTGCGTAAATAGTTGTAATTTTTCAAATATTTATTTGTCAAACCATTGCAACAATCTATGCAGGTAAACTTTTAAGAATCAGGTTTAATGTTCTTGGAATTCCTCACCGGTATTTTTCTTTAAAAAAAAAGAGGATTGATCTACTTTAGGTAACTTATGTGAAAATGCACGCTTTGAAATATTACTTTAGTGTGCTTATGTAAAAAAATCCCCTTCTAGTGTTATACGGCGTTGTCTGTCAGTCGATGTAGAGTCTTATTGAGTAGATGCCTACAGACCTGCGCTAGAAGAAATTTCCATGAAACAGTAGTGTATCGTCGATGCCGCGATGTTTGTGAAACTCGGAGACGTGTTGTGCCTCGCGCTGTCTAAACACCACGGAACAATGGTTTTCCTTAACCTATCCAACAGTTTCCAACTTGGTTCTGTTTGATACATAGACTAATCCTGACACATTTGAATATATGTCTCACTTGTGCAACTACACTATCATATAAAATGAAAGATGTTTTTAATATTTGTATCAGATGCATTATTAGCGTACTGTAATTGTGGTGGAAACACTTCTGAAAGTAAAAAATGGTGCAGTAGTAGTAGGTACCGTCTTAAAGAACCAAATTAAAGTCTAAGCTCAGTTTTAAATATTTTTGGTATTGCTAGTTGGTCCCCGTATTAATGAAGTATAAAAGCATACATTAATAGCTGCCTAATAGCAACTGACATTAACGCCCGCGACGGCGGCGCACGCGGCCGCCGTTGAGCGTACACTAATGCTTTTTCAAAAATGTAAGTACTTAGTCTAAGTTACGCTTTAGCACATAAGATATCTTCCAGTAAAAGTCTCGTCAAAACCAGTCCAGCCGTTTAGAAGGATTACCCCAGACAGACAATTTTTTTTATAATTGTATTTTTGTTAAAGGTACCGTGTATACTTTATACCGTATATACATTTGGTAAAAAAAGTGTTATTTTGATATTACAAACAGACACTTGAAATTAATTTATTCGTATAGATTACATTAAATAATTTATTACAGTTTTAAAATTTTATTTGTGTATTCAGTGTTTAGAATCTGTTGGCATCAGCTCCTCGTCGATTTCTGCTCTCAATAGCAGATTTAGGCATTGTCTTATTCTTTTATTTAGACCACAGTTGCATGAAAATATTGTTATTTGTAGATTCAGACGGTCATTTCTAATGTGTTCATCTTTCTGTCGTCATACACGGTGCTGTTGAATAAATTAATTACACAATGGAAATGGAAATTGCTACACTTTTACGTAGTATTACCCTCAAGGATGGCAGTTCTTTGACATAGGAATAAGAGACACGAGTAATTGAGTATTCAAATTTTGTATTTCACTATATTCATATGTTAATTTGTGACTCAACTTTGGTATTCAGTGAACAGAAATCACCGTTATTGTTACTTAAAACACATATACGGTTGCAATGTATGTCGGGTATGTCATACTTGTCTATTTTGTCCCTGTAGTACCGGGAGCAGAATAGGGCTACGGTATCACCTGTCTAACGTAAGAGGCGACTAAAAGGGGGCTTGTGACCGGCAAGGATCGGCAAGGAGCGGCAAGGCGGCGGGAGGTCGAACCATTCATCCAGCGACCGCTGGAAGGACGGCGATATGTGCGGTCGCATACCGTCGTGCACCAGTCGGTGCGGCGAGCAAAATGCACGATCGGGTGAGGCCCGACGGAGCAACGCGTTCAGAGTACTCCGGTTGCGTTCCTTTCGAGATCCCGGAGCCCTCTTCGCAGAAGCTAATAACTCAGCGTCGCTCCCATGGCGACGAGTACCTTTTAAAGGTTTCGGCTTCGTAACAGAAAAGGGCATTGTCTATTTGCACCACAGCGTCCACGGCATGATCTAAGAACAACCCGGGTTGGGTAACGAATTTTGCCACAAAAGTAGATGTTGGATGTTCTCTGATTTCAAACGAGAACATATATGTAGGCGAGTATTTTTAAAAAGCCAGTTTGCGTTTTGTTGGTTTCAATATGTTTACCTATATTTGGCAGTTCTTTTGAGGTGGAATTCTGTAATTTTATTAGGTATATGTTTAAATTTCTATCATACGCATGCGATATACGACTTATAAAAATACGTTTACGTGACGGAACACCCATAATGTATCACTTATGATAAATGTAGTATGTACAAGATACGATCGTTATAATAATATATTGCGTTACCTGACTTTTTTATTTCTATCAGTACATTTTAAGTATGAAAGAACCAAACATAAATGCCTCTAATAAACCATATATATCTTTAACTGACGGAACGAGCATTCAAAGTTAGTTTATTTGAAGTTTCGCCAGCACAAAACAGATTTCACTTGTTAATTAGGTAGTCCAGCAAGAACGACATGATGCGTACTAACGCGGTGGTAATTAATAATTACGTTAGTTTAAGAGCTAATGGTGCTCTTTCTCTGGTATTTCAACCAGGATTTATTATCGACCTGTAGCCAAAATTGTTGTCTTAGTTGAACTTACTATTGATACATGTTTCTCGCCTTTTCCCATGAATCTGAATTCAGTGGTATCTTGCTGGTTTGGTGTAATCTACAGAGAGGTACGAGTATGGTTGTAACATGAAACCTTATCAAAGTTGTTGCCAGTAATGTCGCTAGCCTATTGTAGCTTAATTTTTAAGGTGGTAGAACCCTTTGTGGTTTGACTCCGGCGGAACCACCGCCACACCTATTTCTACTTTATAACAGCAGTGTAGCGCTGCTGTGTTCTGGTCTAAAGGGCGTGGTGAGGGAGACATACTTATTCGAGGCGTTCCAATTTAGTCCTCAGGGGTAGCAATGCACCTGTGGCCGACCTAAGGTAGGGCTGGGATCTTATCTCGAGTTGATTATAGATGTTCATGGGCGGCAGTGACCACTTACCATCAGGTGGGCTGCACGCTCGTTTGCTACTTCAGTAACAAAAAACCTGTAGGCTGTGGGCGCACTATGACGACCCTTTAAGACGGGACGCGGCCTAAGATGACTCGCCATGTGGCAAGCTGAGTGACTGAGATTTCGGATGACAAAAAAAAAAACGTTACAATTATTGTGTTCAATCCTAAATTAATACTCTGTTACATGATATGCCAAATATTACTGAGGTCTTGTAACTTAAATCAACACTAGCGTAAGCGACAAGAACTATTATAAAAATAATTTCATAACAGTTCAGAATAACAATAACCTAACTAAATGTATTGTTTTAAAGTTGATGTTAAAATGTTGGATTAAATAATAATTATAAAAGTTGTATTTCATGTATGAACACAACATCCATCTACGGATCGGTATAAAGTTTTATTACTATGAGAAAATCCTCAGCTCGAATATGAGGTCCTCGTACTGTTTTCAATTTGCATATCATTACCAAGTTCAAACCTGAAAGGGTACTATAATCGTAATAGAATTGGCTAGCATTTCGAATTCAAAAGGTCCGTAAATCGATTTCTCTAGAGAAAGCGAAAAATTGTGATGAGATTCCCTCGAGGACTTTACTTTATACTTTTTCTAAATTAATTGAAGACCCTCTCTTGTTCCTTTTTGCGTTGGTTCTCGAGAGCTTTCAGAAGTTTTAACGACATCATCCCTTCTCGTGAGTAAAAGCAGAAGATAGTAAGTTGTTACCTAGAAATGTAATTTAAACTTTGTGGATTCGTAACACCTACCTACATATTGTTTGAATTTATTTAGTTTACCCATTGTATATTTAACTATTGTATTAAGCTTTTCGAATGTCACTTTGAAGGGTTCAAGTGAATGACATATCAGACTATTTACTTACTTAATATTTTTCTTTTCTTTATTTATCAAAGGTTATTAAGGTAAATTTCGACGATCCACTGAACCTTAAAAGAGACACAAAACTAAATTAGTCTTTTAGTGACGTAACGTAATGAACTATGAAATAGGGTTTTTGAAAAGAACAACGAACAATTTTCTTTCAGCTTGTCTACTTGTCATCTTATTAACAAAATATTAACATACTACCTGACCAGGCGAACGTTGTTCTGCCATTTGTATTTAGTTGCCCGTGAATCAGTGACCTTTTTACAATACCAGCAATCTAGTCGGCAAAGGTAGAACTATTGCGTACGCACGTAATTCTACGTAAGAAAAGTTACTTCTGATTTTAAATTGTAATAACTTTTGATACAGTGAATCGATTTTGATAAAATAAAGCCTAAATGTTAAGTTAAGTTTCGCACTATAAATATATCTGCATTTCCATGAATTAAATCCCGCTATTTTGACGGTAAGTCATTTTAAACACACAAACAGTGAGCGCGAGTTATATTCTTATTACATATACAGATTTTCAATAGGAATAAGGAGATTGTAAAGTATAAATCATAACGATTTTATTGCAATGAGTACGAAATAAACAATGAAAACAATTGTTGACGTTGCAAAAGCGTCACAAATGTAACAAATCAGCGAATCGGATTAGCGAGATAACATTGCCGTGAAAGTAAATTGTATGTAATACATGGCTGACTTTCCCCTATATTTTGATGTAGTTAATTGCTCGGACGTTGAGAGAGAAGCGATGAAAGTGATGCATTACGGCCGGTTGGCTCGTTTCGATAATTAGAACGATTAAGGGATCGAATGTGTTCATTGTTGTCAGCGTGCAAAATGGTGGTGGCATTTTATTGTAGGAATAAATACGTATGCCTCGAAGTACTTGTATAATATCTTGAATTTAATATTTGCGGTTTGAATCACTACCATTGAATGTATGACGACGTCAAATTAATTTAACGCTGCTGTGGTCTGGTTCATAAAGTTTGGTAAAGCATAAAATATTTTATACAAGGTATCCTGACTTGTAGCAGTGATAGCCTAATGGTTGGAACTCGGCCTCTCGATCGGTGGTCCGAGGTTCAAATCCCAGGCACGCACCTCAGCCTTTTCGAAGTTATATGTGTATAAGAAATTAATTATCACTTGCTTTAACGGCGAAAGAAAACATCGCGAGGAAACCTGTACACCTGAGGGTTATTTAAAAAAGATTTTGAAGGTGTGTGAAGTCTACCAATTCGCACTTGGCCAGCGCGGTGGGATATGGCCTGAAAGTCCTCTCACTGTGAGAGGAGACCCGTGTCCAGCAGTGAGACAATAATGGGTTGATACCATCCTGCCCTAGTCTGAACGATTACCAACGCATGTGCGGCCAACTTTAGGTAAGTGCCTAAAGTAATCTAAGTACTTTTTTCAATAGAAAGTGGCAGTGACCACCTACCATTTCTCCGACTACATTCTCGTTTGATACCTCATTTTCATAAAATAAAAGACTAAGCTCAGATGGACTTTGCTTTTCTTATCGAATTACACACTTGATTTCATAATTACATCCAGCCAGTATAAAACGATAATCCTTTATAATAGAAAGCGTTATTATTTATTGTACTTGCCGTGTATTAAGTTATAATGTTTTACGACCAGCCATTGTGTGGGAAATTATTACCGACGCTGCATGTGGGTCGCGGTCGTTATCTCGAAGATCTCATCTTAAATAATGGCTGCGTTATCAGTACGCGGATAAGCCGCGTTATATCAAGTGGTTGGCTCTTATCGCCGGTTCTAACCGGTTACAATGTTTCCTAAGCGTTGATATAGGTACTTCCGAGAGCGCGGTGTAGCGGACGTCCGGAGTGGGTAGAAACCATATGGATGGGAACTGGGATAGAGTGATTGGTATGGATTTTTTGCTTTTTAGTACTGATGTCCGGGATAAAAACCGTTATTTTTTAAGTCCCGTGCGTACTATATGTTAATTATTACGTGCTTTAACGGCCAAGGAAAACATCGTAAGTGCACATACGTGCTGTGTAACTACAAATATGAGTGGTTTTCATAGTTTTTTGATATTGACAGAAAAAGTTAGTTAATTAGTTTTATTAGTTATCGTTAATGATTATTCTAAATGTTGCAATAGTTCAGTTAGTCCTCCACTAATTATTTAGAAAGATCCATGAAAACTTGTAGATTTACCATTATAATTATAAAATTGTGGAGAAAGTAAGGTTGCAAAAATTTGGGTCTTATAATATCAAACACTGTAATTGTTAGGAATTAGACGGTAATAATTTGCACGTGTCCATACATACGATTAGCACAGATTCGCTTCGAGAATGGCGTGATTTTCTGCTCAATGGCGTGCGCGTGCGCACAGTGGGGCGGCGGAGGGCACGCCATCTGGCGAAAGCCGCTCTAACCCTAATTAGGGTTCAGTTCAATTGAACATGCTGTTTTACTTTCGCAATTATGATGCACAATAGCCTTGAATAAAGTATTAATATGAACTGCGATTCACTATACATTTATATATATTTTCTTGTCCGTGTTTCTGTATTGATATCTCAGGCACAAATACATACGAGCCATGTAGGTATATAGTCAAGTACATACGAGTACACACCTATAAAAGTATTTGTTCCAACTATTTCCAAGATATAGTCGCAAAAGTATAAAGAGACAACACATCTCTATATACAGAAGAAACAGACAATAACTTAAATGCAAATAATTGTGTTGAGATGAAAATGAAGTTTTATCTGTATCTGTATATATATAATAAGAATGTAACTCGCGCTCGCTGTCTGTGTGTTTAAAATTACTTGCCGCCAAAACAACGGGATTGAA
>DWNY01001909.1:0-11799 GCA_018250635.1 Telegonus apastus
CTCCGCGCCCCGACGCCAGCCGGCTGCCTTATCACGCCGCACGCCGCGCCGCTTCCTTTCTCCTCATGCAGTTGCGAGCTTTTCGCCACTGCCACACTTCCGCCCGCCCCGTCGATTGTGTAGAGTTTTAGCCGGTCAATGTGTTGCACCGCTCTTATCCACTTCATGAGCAGACCTAAGTTTTCTCTAGTCTTTAGTTCAGTCGAAATCAGTCTTAGAAATTGTCAAGTTTATTAACTTATTTAATTTCAAGTGGGTTAATAAATTAATCACTTGATTAAGATCCTATCCTAATGCAATTTAATCATATTGTAGTACACAACACAATCATATTTGGGAACGTCGAACTTTTATAGGGATTTATATGGCCATATGGAGGGCAACGCGGCCGATATCGTATGTTCGCAAGGGGGCTGCGAAGAGGGGAGAGCACGGGCAATGTGCAAGCGAGCGAGCAAGATAGGCGCCAGCGTGCAGCGCGCGCGCACCGACGAGCGGTGAAAGTACGCCACGGAACGGGTTTGTGTAGCGCGTGACCCGTCCGAGGACACGCCGCGCGACCACTTCGCCGTGCAACGTTCCATCGAAAATGGGAACACCCGCCCGACGTTCCTCTTGAATCAGAATGTCCGATTGCTTATTATCCTTCTTCTCAAATATTAAAATTTCCAAATGCAACCATAAAAAACCTGTCTACCAATTGCAATAACTCATTTTAAGCGTGATTATTCAGTCAAACTGTTATAATAGTCAGAATATTTACTGTACAAACTGAAAATGCAAGCGAAAATATCAAGAGAAACTTACAGTATCGTGGACTGTCTTGATAGCCTTGTAAGTGCATTGCATCGACGCAGCCGGCACAATCAGAATAGGAAACGAAGATATTATGAAACCCGACAAGGGTGGTAAGCGCATTACGTAACTTGGGAGACTAAAAGTCCTATTGACTGCGACAAAGTACACTTGACGGAGATTGCAAAGTCTAGGAGCCAAATACTTTATATCCAAAAGACGTATGGCCCAAACGTTCCAAGTCGCGCTAAATTTAGTTAAAAGAGGAAAATTATTTTGTATTTTGAAAATTCGTAGAATAATGTGTTATATACGAGAATACTGCGGAATTTAGATCATTGTATCAATATATCATTTTACATAGCTTATAACGTATAGCGTATAAATAACAGCGGTAGGTGGATAGAAGCAATTCAGATATACTATAAACTTTAATACTCATCGAGTGTGTTTGTTTCAATGAACAAATAATCCAATCTGCATCCAATGAACATAACGTCAATTGCACTACAACATAGTTACACAGACACTGACGAATATAACACAAAAATAATTCCACTTTGGCGGTTAGGAATAGTCAGAGAGTTAGAGCTTTCATCTTGCGTTCGCTTCTGATACATTATAAATACCCTTAGGCTGCACTGACCGCTCATTAAAAGGCGATTGCACGCACGAATTGGCTTCGGGTTAATGAAAAAAACATTTTCGGCAAAAGAAAGCTTGTTATGGGGTACACAAGCACCTATCCATTGCAGGCATTATTATAAGATGACGTCGTGCTCTTGTTTTTGCCGCGTGTGCCACAGTGCGTGACGACTAAAAGCTCATTTATACACTTTTTACCGTCTCGAAATACCAAGGTTTTTTTATCCGGAGATCTTTTTAGGATTACAATGTACGCGGCTGTATAAAAACCATGTAATTACTTTGTATTTGCTCATGATTTAGGTAAAAAGTTTTCGTCTAGATAATTTGATTAACAGTCCCCTGAAGTTGTGCTTCATACGGACCGTGTTTGTTTTACATTCCAACTAAAAGGCTGAATTAAGTAATATTTGTAATCAGATAACAATCTAATAAAAAGTAACTATAGTCGTTAGCCATTACATGGCTCCACGTTTTTTACTATAATACCATTTTGGTTTACTTCTAATAATAAATGACAATTATCCTCTTCATTGTTATTTTAAAGTTCCCTAGTTAATATTTGAGATGTGCAAAGTAAAAAAGAGCTAAATTACAAGAAAAATTATGGTAGTGCAGTCACCTTAAAACATTTTTGGATAATATTTTGTGTAGTTTCCGAGATAGATATTATATCTATGTGATAGGTGTGTTCTCTCCGACACGGACTTGTTTTTTTCTTGCTTATGATATGAAGCGTACATTACCTACTTCTTAAGATTTTCTGACAAATGCTTATAACTATTTTGCCGTTACCTGAAACCATTTCACAATTGATACTGTTAACTATCATTCAACAATTCGGTGACAGTAGGTACAGTAACTTAACTCAAACTTAAATAAGCAAATATATTATCATCTTAAAAGAGCATTACAGTTTTGTTGCCAGCCCATTATATTGTGTTCGAACAAGAGCATCGTTCTGAATTTATATTACGTATTATCTTGGTCGGAAGCTAGCGGTTTGAGGCGCTTCATGAAGTTATTACTCGTCCGTCACACATTCTTGCCGGATGAAAGACGAGTGGGCACGGCGTGTTTGTTAATTAGCGGTATTTAGTTTTTTTTTAATAGAATCTAATATGGGACACTGGTATCGACAGCTGCTTCGCCGTGCCGGCGGCCTGCCCACTAATGCGTGCCGCCGTCAACCGCTGTCGCACGCAAACGAAAAATAAGCACGATAACTTATCTAGGTGTACCAAATCTTGATTGTAAAACTGTGCCTAAATAAAACAATACCAAAGCAGGACATTCTAATTTACAAAAAAAAAGTAAATGCGCAACCGTGTGTTACTTTTGATACGTCTTCCACCTCTTGTTTGTAGAGCAAAATTTATAATGGAATAATTATCGCACGCAAATAATGCGGCCATACTAAAAAAATGCATTTAATTGTTAAGCCGTCGGAAGATGCGCTCCGTTGGCGAATTCAGTGTCCTCGAGACGAACGATGGAGTTCAACGACCCGCCGTTCATCTTGTGCCCGCAAAAAATGCACTGCCCCGTCCCACGCCGAACGCAGCACTCACACTAATGCAATTATTATTTTGCACGAACACTTGCCGAGAACAAAGTTACCAATCGCCGCACGTGTAACCGTATACCACACCTCTCGTGCGCCGACACCAGATTACGCTAAGACACACCAATGTCCGCTGTACATGCCAGCATCGTTGGTTGCTATTAATCTGAATTTTATGAAGTAGACGTGAAACTCATACCGAAAAGTTTTTGGGCATTTAATGAGCCTACAGTTCAATCGAGTTCAAATCAAAACTTACAACATTAATCAAAAGATAGAATCATTTTATCTGTAACATTTGCATTTGAAATCATACTTCAATCGTATAACGTTAGCGGAGAGAATCACAGACTGATATCAATGCATTTTCTTCCTGAGAGATTCTAACATGACACAGCACGGTTGTCGCATTTCCGATCCGTCATGTCTCATCCACGACAAGTCGTTCGCAATCTTATCTTAAGAGTTAAATAGGCAATTGTTGGACAATAAACGTGCTGGCGGGGGTGCGCCCACGCGGCTCATCTCCACATCAGTTCACTGCGCACGCGTCTCGCTTCCTGTATCATTCATTAGGACTAACCGAGCACCTACCAAAAGATGCTCATACTTTGTGACTTACACGATATAAGTCACGTCTTGTTACGTCACCACCGCATCATCTTCGCAAATAGAAGCGATTATTAAATGTTTATATTGCGGTCCGGCAAAAAAGGATGTCAAGTTAGCTTGAGTCCATAAGGTAAACAACAACAGACTTCCAGGAAATTAAGGGCATCATTACACAATGTTTAATATGGTATCACATTATTGTGATGAATAATAATAATATTTAATTCAGACCAGCAGTTTTGAAGTTGGTAGAACCCTGTATGATTCGACTCCGGTGGCACCACCGCCGCACATATTCCTGTCAAATTAAACACTGATATGTTCTGGATTGAAGAATGTGGTAAGAGAGGCATAATTACGCGAAGCAATCCAACTTAGTCCTCAGAGGTAGCAACGTATTTTCGGCCAACCTTAGGTTAGACTAATCATATCTGGGGTTGAGTGGTTAGGGGTTATAACATCAGAATAATACCAGGTGGTATTTTGCTATTTTCTCTTATTAAAAATGTGTTTTGAAAAAATCAAATAGGTCGCCAGGGGACAATACTAACGAGCTGAACAGAAGCGATGATCGGACAGAAGTAGTTTGCACTACATTACATAAATTTGGATGATACCGTTTTGAACGCGATTTCGCCAACGAAGATGCTCAAATTCTCGGTCGACTGCCGCCGTGTACACACACCAATTAAGTTGAATTAAATATACGAAGAATTTAGAAACTGGTTAGCTTCCTTGGAGCGCATCGACGTAATTGGCTTACCGCGCTGGAAGCACGAAGGCATCATTTGTGATTTATTTATTACTTTTTTCTCCGTTAAGCTGACAGTCACACTTCAATGAGAATAATATACAATTCCTGACGTTTTATCTTTCTTATTGAAAAATATTGTTGCCGAATTATTGAAAAATCAAAATATTTCAAGGTCTGGTAAATCTTTATAAAGTTCATGACTATTTGTAACATAAATGAAATTGTAAATTGAAAACGTAAATGATGTACGATGAAATTAGCGCAGAAATATTACACGATGAATAAGCTCTCCATATTCTACTTTAATATAATCCGAAACACTAAATCATTGCATTTTTTTCCTGTCACCATTACTGAAATTGGAGACCGTTAAATTTAGCGAACTTATTTGGCAGACCTTGCTGTGTACCCGCAGAAGGACGGCGAGCCAGCTTTCACGCAATTTTGGCATTGCTTTTGTAATACCCCATTAAAAATATCCATAAGTGTCGAGAGACAATGGACATAAATCCTCTCTGTATGTCTCTTAAAGTCATGGTAACGCTATTAAAACAACAAAATTGCTACATTCAAATATCTATCCCCAATTAAAAAGGTAAATGTTTCAAGAAAATATTTATTTTATGACTTTGTAACTTTGTTAGAGAGGTTAAGTTGCCACTTGGGTGCGAGGGGCTTCAGCGTTGAGCTCTTTAATGATATATTAATGATAGATGTTCAAGAATTTATTTTTTCATAGGAGATCGGATCGTACCGCCGTATTAATGATGCAATAAGAACTTTAAACGACGTGATATTTAGAATGTTCGCGAGTGTGATTTCCGACTTTTCTATAGAGTTGCACGTTTGCTCTTCTTCGGATGGTTCACGTATTGAATCGGGTTCCGGGTCTGTGACGTGGGCACGGAAATGAAACACTCCTATTGGCATCCATTTATATATCTTTTTTTGTTGTGTAACAATCAGGAAAGGCCCAAGGTATACTCTCACGAAATTTCAGCCATATTTTTCCCGAAGAAAACGCTCATTTCCATATCTACAACGCCGAAGTTTTTCTTTACTTCGTTATTCCGATACGTCTTCTTATACATCCAATACACAATGGGTATTCCTTGTAACGGCTGTTATTGAAATCATAAATGGAAATTTGTTACCGTCGAATTAGTCAAGTCGGCGACAATGAGGAAGGCAAACAATTTACATAAATAAGAATAATTTTAAAGTACGAACACTTTCAAATGCAGACCACAAGTTTTCCTATGACAGACATCTAATTATAACTTTTTGTAACTGGCTTAATCTGCTCCCTGTCTTAATCCTTACGGCTTGGGCGAGATTGACTAACAATGGCGATGAAAACTTATTTTAATATCGTTTCATTGCCATCTGGAAGGGAAGGAATATGAGCTAAAAATACTTGTACGAGAAAAAAACGAAACTAACAAAGAAAGGAAGTCAAATTAAATAATGGTTAAGAAAGGAATATAAATTTTGGTTCCAAAACTGTTATTTCGACCATATAAACTGAAAAAACAAAAAACTATTTTAATATTACAAAAGTGCCATTAACATAAAGACACGATTTAGCAATCAAGACGGTTATCTAAACTTTTTTTGTAAACGGGTAAGCGCCACTTGGCGAACACAATGTAACCGTAGAGAACGGTTCCATCAGACCTTTCAATAGCACTCAGTATCGGCATGTTGTAACATATTTGGCCCGATGTTATTACCCGAATTATTAGCCAAGTAATAAGAAACGCAGCGAGCGGCGGCCGAGAGCGCACCGCGTGCTAAGTGGCTTTTAAGGTCGCTTACCTCATCACGCCGTCCTCTAGTCCGACTATCTCACTGTTTATACACGAATTTAGTGTGCCTCCTATGTTTATTTGATCTATTTTCTGATCTCATATTATCTAACTCGTATTCACACGTCTCCACTTTTAATATTTCATGTTTGATTAAAAAAATGCACCATTAACCGAAATATTGGTTCGTTACACAAAAACAGCTTCCTATTTCGTGGGTATTAACATACAATACAATAGATATAATTTTGGAGCGTTTAGTAAAAAATACTGAGTCATAACGTTAAAATCATAGACACAATAGATTTGGAACGAAAATAAAACGCAAATCATCATGTCTCTCAGAACCTCAGAAGTAAACACAGTGAATCATAAAAAGCATAGGAATATAAATATACTTTATATGCGCCATAACTGCATGAAGTGAACTTCGTATGGTTTTCGGAACTAATAAGGAAAATTATTTTGACAACGTGGATACGATAAAACCGAACGTATTTTATGAGATTTTAGCACCAGATATAGAGAATAATGAACAAGGTGAGATAAAGTGAATAAGTTAATCTAGAAGATTTGAAAACGACTGTAGGAATCAATGTAGCGCAAGTGCAGGGACAGTCGTGCACATTTTAGGGGTTTATAACTGTCTTATGCCATATGTAATTAAAATATCCACATTTCACAAGAGTTTCAATCGTATCCATGGACAAAATTATAAAAATATTAAATCGAGGGAGACCCGTTGAAAATCTGTATATTTTTATTTATATTGCATAGACTAATAAAATGTGCCTATAGTAATAATCCCGTTGTATAACAGCAGTATATTAATGAAATATTACCAGTGATTAATAGGCATTCATTATCTAACAAAATCATCAGCAGTCGTTGTTTTAATGAGTCTTTGATTTTATGAGCCTTGCAGTATGAAACGGTTCCCATGATATCACACGTCAGATACACTGTAAGAATTGAATAATAAGCTGGGCATTATCTGTTACTTTTAAAAGTATTTAGTAGGTGATTCTTGGTACACTAAAATACCTTAATAACTGGATGAAACATTCCAAAAAAATCGTGTTTGATTTTTGAGTATACAGTTTCCGAAGATTCATCTCCGTTTTCGATTAGAAGCACGATTTTTTGTGGTTCTTTGTCAGAGATGCACGACCAAAATCGAGGTGACAATAGAGACGATTTATTTAATGGTGTGTTGAACTTGTCTGTCGACTAAAATTGTACAAGCCCGCCTTATACGAACCAGACACGAATCAAATCAACTCAATTACGTGACCAATTGTAAGGAATTAAGCTGATTGAAAGCCGACCAAATACGTCGTCGTACAGAAAACTTCCGTGTACTTAATCGCTGCAGTCATGTTGAATTAATCCTATTTCATTGTAAAGTATTAATATGAACTAATTTTCTTTTGCAAGATTAAATGTAACATTGCAAGCGCATTAATTATAAAAGATTTTGCTAAAGGAATAACACAAATTGCAGTGTGGCTGAACGTTGCTGACTCTAAACGTATTCCAGCAATTTACACACCAAGTAGAACGAATTCTACCAGAATCCGAAGACCGCACTGTTCCTAGAATCAAAACACTGTCGGTTAACCTCTGTAGGTAATTCTAAGTTTTTGATGGTTAAATTAGTTAGTGGAAAGCTGTCTCGGTGGCACGGAGCGCAGCGTCGCGATGTGTGCGGTGCGGTTCGACTTGGTCGCCGCAGCTCGTAAATAAGGGCGTCTCATTGCGGGCCATTATTAATGAATCTGCTACACCCTTCCCCCGTCCCGTGCCAGCATCGCACCCGGTCGGAAGCTAAATAACAGGTGCGTGTAACCCCGTTCGCACAATCTATTTTCGATGTCTTATAACTGTTCAGGGAACTCTCGATGCGTTCTCTCGCTCTAAATATTCATACCATATGCCAGATATTGAGATTTGTTTAGGCGTCATCTGTTCGACATCGCCGTCTCTAAATAAAAGCGGTCTCGTGTTGGCTTTGCGAAGTTTCATTAGCCGTCTGGGAACACTTACTTAGGGGTATCATGTTGCTGGAATTGGGCGCGGAATTTTCACTCCGCGAAAAGAGCTCGCTCAAATAAAAGCGGATTACGACGATATTGGAATTAGTTTTAAACTAAAAGTAGTCATCTTGAGTAAGACTCGAATCTTTAGTTCCGCAAAGTATTTGAATCAAATTTACAAAGGAATTCAGTTATTTGCAAGTATGCTTAAAAATCGTATATCCAGAGGAATCAGGACGCTTTAAAACGGTTTAACCATATTCGCCAATTTTAAAGTACAAGAGCCAAATGTTTTACACAAAATTCAACATAATTTGTACCATAAAATATTGTCGTGGCGTTTATATGAACTCATGCTGAAAATTGTAGTATATTTATTCCTAAAATAACCATTGCACAAAACTTTAGCAAGCAGTGTTCCGTCGGCGCATCGCTTGTGACGTTGCAAAAAGTGCAGAGCCCACTGTCATAGAGGACACATTAGTTGTTTTAAGTCGTTGGAGGGTTGCACGAGGCTCTCCGACAGACGCTCTATTATTTACTTCTCGGAAAACTGCTTTTCATATCAGTAGCAGCGGCCCGCAGCGGAGATACACAAAGATGGCGCCTCCGCTACCTACATTAATGCACTTACTTTATGAATGACGTAATCGTAATATTGTTCCGAGCTTGGATTTGTGTTCATGTTTCTCTGCAATCAGCATTGTGTAATGGCTGCGGAACTGTACGACTGTATTCAGCCGGTGGTTGTGGTAGGTTTTGTTCAAAAACTCGTTTAAAGATAAAGTCACGAAGGGGCAAACTGATGTTATGATGATTTTACCACAGTAAAACTTTATATTGATGTTATGCAATAATTATAGTCAATGTTGAATGTTAATAAAAATTAGATGCTGGTAGCAAGCCATTTTAATAGAGAGCAATGGCTGATTCATACGAAAAGTGACGCAAGAGTGTAGGAAATTGTCATTTGCGTCGCCACGGCCTACGCAGCGGCGTCAGGATGACCGAATTGGTATGATATTTTATAGTATACGGGTATTGCTTGTTTTGCGTGGGAGAGACACCCGCGCAGATGGCTTTATTAGCATGCTTAGGTAACACTTTCTATGAGACATTAAGGGTATTAAAATGTTAAGTTATGACGTAGGTTAAGTTCTGCAAACTCACATTGCGACATAAAACTTTTTCAGGCCATTTTAAAATTAACATTTTATGAACAAAACATTTTGAAAGCATTAAGTATAAAATGACAAAAATGATACGTGACGAATTAAATGTAGCTAACACAAAATAAATATGTGTCACGTTTGTGTTGCGTAGGTACTTTGGACTTTATACGTGATTGTATAATTTTTACAATTAGGTTGTAAATGCATGCAAAAATGTTTTAGTGTGTTGAAGTGAATGTGAATATGAAAGTAGTACATTCCTGTGTTAGTATGTGCATTGAATTCTAAACAAAATTTCAGGTTCAGAAAAATAAAGCGCAGTAGTTACATTTCTGGATGAAAAAGAATCATTAAGCAGATTATTTTAACAAAAATGTGATCTGCATAATACTCGTACTTCCACTGTTGTTTCAAGCTGTTTCCAAGCTTCAATCCGTGCTAGTCATTTCAAAAACGAACATTTTAATTTATAGCTTAACCATACGTGGCTTATAGAAGATTAAGCTCATATTTTATAAAGAGATAAACTCGACCCAATTCGCGACACTCGTCTAGATCGCACACATTCGTGCTCGGCGCAGCGTCTATAGCAGTCAGAGGCGTGTTATGATCGCCGCTCGTGTTAATTAGCGTGGTGCTGTCGGTGACGTCACTCGTCTAATTTGATTACACCGGGGCAAGGCCACGCCGGTTAGCGGGCGCGCCGGCCCGCCATGTTGGACGAAAACACAACGCTAACTAACCGGCGTTATCGAATAAAACTACTACCAATTATACCGGACCAAACATTCACAAAGACAAAGAAAGCGCAACCACTGAGTGAGTAACTTGTAACGTAATTGAACGTACTTTATTTAACAAGACCCTCTATATTGTTAACGGCTAAGTTCTTTTGTTTGTGCCAATTTGGGGCGTTTACGTTTCAACTTTGGATTGTGGCCTTATACGGAGCAACGTGCTTTTCGTGACGATTTACATTCATTGTTTATTTTATTAAATCGATTCGTTTAAATGTGACCCAAATCCGGTGTTAATCAATTATGAGACAAATAGCTTCATTGTGGACTTCTGGGTCGAGCATCAATTCAAGGGAAATTCAAAACATTCCGAAAGGGCGCTTTACAAAACCTAGCAACTTGTCTCAGTGGTTCGCAACTGTCTGTTGTATTCATTCGCAGAATGAGAAACATCGCCGGAAAATGAGGAAAAGATAAAATTACGCCAGAGCTAACTAGCCGCTTCCATTGTTAATAAGCTTTAGAACGCATGAACGCAGAAGGAATTCTCAATTTAAAATGTGTCTTAAAAATTCCGTTACAATTTCTCACATTTCCTCGAATTCTCGTTGTATTCATGAGGACGATTTGAATTATAAAGTGAGACGCGAGTGCATACAGAGTGCATAAGATACCTTGGCTATGTAAATGAAGGATAGGAGCTGAGAGGTGGAAGGGCGTATGTGCACCTGCTCGAAGTACGCGAAGCATGGGGAGATCACGACCAGGTCACGGTTCAAATACAACGCGTACCTTATTGACCCCTTTTAAAGAAAGGGGCACAAACGCCACAGATAGCTAATGCACGAAAGTTTGTATGATTGAAACGGGCGGTATAATACTCAACGGCTATTGAAATGTTGTCGTTTTTATTTTAATCTGTTCTGTAAGTAACTCAGTAGATAGTTGTTAGTAGATGTTTCTTTCTATCATTAAAGTTAATTATCCTTAAACGTGAACATTAACAAGTGTGTCAGTGTATGCCTGAGATTTAACGCCAGTCCCTAAGTTTTATAACTTTAAGGCACTAAATCCTTAAAATCATTCTGTTCAAAAATGTTAAGAAAAAACTATTTTAATTAAACCGACATCGATAACCTTTCAACTATCAAGTCAATTCAAACGAATTACATTTCAATAGACAGATAGTCGAATAAGTTTGGCTCTTACAACGATCCCGTGACCGTTACTCAAAACTTCGGACCGGCTTTGTTCCCCATCAGTAAACTAAATTATTCGAATCTGTGCGCACCATACCTCCATACTAAATAATCGAAGAGCAAATTATATATGCGTATTAACGGTCAAGTCATAGTTCAAAGATTAGGGCAACGGCCAACCCTTTACGTATGGTGAAGAAGTTTCAAATTAAATCGGATCGGCCCGCGGGCGCGGTGCACGCTTATACAATTTGATGTTTAATAAAAGTACCTCTCGTAAAAGGGGGTAGCTTTGTAAATTACAAACTGTTAATTACACGTTACAACCGTCTAATTCCGGGAAGTCGATTGCAGTTTAGAGTGGTTTTTTGTAGCGTCCGTTGCGGTGAGGTGCGGAAATGCAAACCCTTATCAATCCATCGCAATATACTTGCGGAGAATCGGTAATCGTCACATGCGGACGGCGGGGCCGCGGCG
>DWNY01001910.1:0-11796 GCA_018250635.1 Telegonus apastus
GCAATATATTTTAAAGATTTAGAATTGATTGTAAAAGTTGCTTCGTTTCAATATACACAGAAGTCGGTAGTCATTTTGTTTCTCAACAATAGTTTTAGTCTGTCTTTAAATATAAGTAGGTACTCTGATTTGATGAGCAGTGATAGCCTAATGGTTGATACTCGGCCTTTCAATGGAGGGGTCAGAGGTTCGTATCCCAGGTTCATATACCTCTGACTTTTCGAAGTTATGTGTGTATAAAAAAAAAATTATCACTGGCTTTAATGGCGAAGGAAAACATCGTGACGAAACCTGCACACCTGAGAGTTCTTAAAAAAAGGTTCTTAAAGACGTGTGAAGTATACCAATTCGCAATTGGCCAGCGCGGTGGACTATGGCCTACACCCCTTTCATTCGAGAGGAGACCCGTGCCCAGCAGTGGGATAATAATGGGTTGATGACAATGCTGATTTATTTTTAAGAGGGGCATTAGAATCAATAAGTCGACTTCTCTTGCACATACGGCTTTAACGCCATGTATTTATGGAAAAAACTACGTACTGACCTACTTTCCCCTGACCCTAGGTACAAGCGAGTAGCTGTACGCCGTGATTGTACCATTGTTCACATTTTCCCGCGTTCTTTCCGTCTCGTTGGCTCCTCTTCCTCTTTGGAAAATTCGTGGAATTCATCGTCCACGTGCATTGTTATCGGTATCCATCGTAAATTCCTCGTGTTAGATGCTTAAAACATTTTTACAATTTATTTCGAATTCATCGTCTGTTAACAGTTAAGTTAGGCAGTTAAACAATTTTCGGTAGGTGTGGCCACAACTCTTTTCACGTCTCGTTGCTGGGAAGGGTCTCTGTAGCTGTGAGGGGCCTGGACCATATGCCACTACGTTACTACTATTCCGATTGGTCGACATGTTAGTGCCTAACTCGTGTCGGATGCTTCAATCAATTCAATTTCATTTCAGGACCTTCGACAAACTTTATGACCGGCTAGGACAGATGGCTTACATTGTCTTTCGTAGCATGGAAGCATTCATTAAATTTTGCCACTAGCGGTCACTCATTGAAGTCTTGACTGCACTTAACATTCTTTAATTTAAGTAAGGAATTAAATCGGGGGGCAAAATTTCAATTTCATTTGATATTATGTCGTTTATTTTTTCGGTAGGCTCGCTGTAGTTGGGATTTGAGAGGACTCGGGAGTTAGGCCCCTCTTCCAGAAAATTATCATTCCAATTGACATCCAGTGGCTGGTGGTTAAATATAACTCCGCTCAGAGTGAAATTCAATTATTGCTTTTCAAAGAATTTATGATTTTAAATCAGAGTAATATTAAAACTGCAAATCAAATTCGATGGATTGTTGAAAGCTGGCTCTTCAATATTTGTATTCAGTTGCTATAAAGCTGACGGTAGGTATTTTTTAAATATAATGATACGGCATCAAAATGTTGGAACAATAGTGAAACGATAACGATCAGTTTTAACAACTCTGTCAACTACTTTTGTCGAGAATCTTAAAACACCGTGTAATTTGGTACCCGATCATATTTGTTTTCTTAGTATTCCCAAATCCTTCCATACTCTTAAGCTATGACTATCCCACTGTTGGGATTTCTTTTAGAATTAAAAGTATTTGAGCCATATTTTCGTTGACTCAGTCGGATTGGCAGATCTTACACTGGGGAATTGTGCCACAGATTACCTAGTTGTACTACTAGTAACTGGATGTTACAATAACCTCCGGGTTTAAGTTTAAAAACGTTCTAAAAACTTAAATTCATTTGAAGGCACACTCTCTTAACTTGTTACATTACCGTTGTACCAAAAGTAACGTTGCCCAAAAATTTAATCGTATTTTCTACAGAACATGGATACGGAGAAACTTCCAGGTAATGCTTATCTACTATCGTTTGTATATACCATATTTGTTTTCAAAGCTATCGAGAAGCGCGTGCACAGAGCCCGTTGCCAAGGTTACAGGGTGGGTGCGATCAGCTGGACTTACGTAAGGTGCGGGGCGAGGGAGTGCGGGGTGCGGGCGCCGCGGTGGAGGTTAGGGCCGATCGATACCCGCTTTCGCCTCTTGCTGTCGCCCTGCTTCGTAGTATTTCGCACTTGAAACTTCGTTGTGCTATCTCGGACGGCACAAACGCCTTTTCACGAACGTTAACAATTACAGATACTTTATTTAATCTATTAACAGTTACAGAGTGGTGGCTAAAACGTTTCATGAGTTATGTTATAGGACAGTCCTAGCTGCAATGTTATTGAGATGATTGTACAGATCAACAGTTTGCAGATAGTTCTCCATATTATGACTTCTTGTGAATACAACTTTGTTGCGTTATCCATCTGTCCGCCCGTCTGGCCCATCACCGTAATTGATAAATTGCCCTCGGCCGGGCAACAACAATTCAGCTATCTATGTGGAATTAGACTCGACTCGAGAGTCAACGGAAAATTAGAATGTCAAGCTGATTAGCTGCACATCCACGCCAGTCGGAGTCTATTGTGTAAAACTACTGTATCACTTGCATATGAATGGCTGTTATCAAAAAAACTCGCTCCTAAATTACTGAATCAAAAGCGCGGAAAATTTTCAGAATGAAATTAATATAACAACTAGGTCATGAGAAGTGCGTTTGAAAGTTGCAATGAAGTTTGTTTATATTATGCTTTAGTAGAGTTTAACCGTTCGGTAGTAGTTGTTGGCAAGGTGGCATAAAAATGTTGCTTTGCATGCGATTGCCAAACGAGCGCATCACAACCGATGCCAAGTAGCAATCGAATGCACATCGCTTTTGATTTATCCGGTGAAGAAAAAGAAGATGTTTAGAGACTGAGGGATGTTCAGCCTCAAACTAATTGTCCTTAGCTTTGTAGGTTTTATGTGTATGTATAAAAGACAGTTCATTACTTTAAACAGTGTGCAATAATGATACTATGACTACAATTCGTTATACCAGATTTCCAATCAGAAGGTTTCTTTTTTTCAACAGTCTCCATTATCCTTATTCCTTGGGCAATTCGTAGTCAAAGTCATCATGTCATTTTTTTAGACGGCAACATGTGTTTGCCTGACGATGTCGCTCCATCATCACAAAGTTTCGGCAGGCTAACCTAATGTTGGCCTGACCTGAAGTGGGTGACATGTAGTATGCGACAATAAGGTACTTATGTATGTATGCTTTAGCTAGTAGAGCTTCTATTCTGAACTAGAACTTTGCACGACAGATCAGTATGGTGTCGATCGTATCGCATAGTATGAAACAAGTGTTACAAAGTAGATTAACCGCGTCTTAGGATCTCCAATTGAGTTCCAGCCGACAGGAAACGCTGACAATAGCTGCTTGTAATGGCACCGGTTCTTTGCTCTGAACGGACGTTGCACAATTCGACCCTTAAATATTAAATTACACGACAACAGTCCACTGCAATAGCTATTTGTATGCTGATTTGATCTACCCGCTCTGATATATATTTGAATATTCACCAGATGAATATATTACTGACAAATAATAAAGGTGACCTTGAACAATAAATGTTTGCTATCAAAAATGCCATACCCCATGTTACAATTTAGCTTTTATAAATGACTGTATCCGGTGCTACTCGTAGCATATTTTCATGACAAAAATGTTTTTTTTTTTCACAAAAAGCACGCACGAGAACAAACTGGAGCGTACGTCACTCATGTGTCAAAAAAGCAAATTATTATTTGTTTGGAATTTTCTTTTTCGTTCGTTGTACGCCATTTTCCGGGACTCCCTTCCAATCGTAGGAAAATGTGGAGGTTTTTCATATAAATCTTACGTTTATATTAAAAAAACTACTGAAAATGTTGTGTACACTCGATAAGAAATAAAGTACCTAATAGTTATAAGAAGAGCGGCAAGTAAGTTATTTAAAAGGATAATACCATATAATTGCAAAATATTTTAATTTAAATAGATTCATGGACAATTATAATAGATGATTAAATACAAACATAATGTGATGAACACGTAAACGCAACTATCATCTGGTCTGGTCAACTCGTGAGGGTGAAAACTGCTCGGATTCATACGTTAAGGAAATTATTTCTTATTAAGTTTCTTTTAAATCAAGAGATAAGAGAGCAAAGACCGTGTAAATATTTACGGTTAAGGTGTCTTTTTGTACACCGCATCCGAGCACCCCATTACATATGCGTGGTGGGTGCTACCCTTACCGTCTCTTAGTGGGCGGAAATGCATAATTTATTTTTCACACGTTTCTCTGAATTAATTTTCACTTGAACTTATGTTATCCATATATATTAATACGTGAAGTAAAAAATTGCGGTACCATTTTCTGAATATTGCGCGATAAGAGGAGTATGGTATTAGGCATACGTGAAAGTTCATGCAGAGAAGCTTTTTAATGGATAACATTTATGTAGAATTGTGTTACAAAATATGTATTTAATTGAACAAAATAAAACAATTCATTGACAATGTTAAAAGATATCGTCAACTATGTCAGATGTCTATATCAAAAAATGAGTTATTGCTTTTAAATGCGGCTTAGCAAATTAAACATCATTTTCCCTATAATGAATGTTTTTCTTATGCACAGATTAAAAATTCATAAACAAGTTTATTATTATTTGGGTGTATAAGTTTAGTTTTTGTATGGTGTTAATTATGGTCGAATGTCGACCATTGTAACTGGGTGCATGCGGGCGGAGCTGTAAGCGGGACCTCGCTATGATTTTATTTCAAAAGAATTTATTTTCCAACGTCACTAATGGATCGATGTAGCTTTTATCCTTCATTGTGGGGCAACAGTGGATTTACCCTTTAGCCTAGTAGATAATGCATCTCCCGCTCTAAAAGTTACTTCCTGTGGGAACTCATTATTCAAGTTACAAGGAGCTTAAGCAAGCTTTTTAAGACTACCTGTTTTTGTCCGTGATGCACGTACCTTTCTTTGTTTGGAGACAAATTTTAGAATAAATTATAATTATGTTTCATTAGATAAAGAAACTTTATATTAAGATTGTTCATACATAAAGTAAAATGTTTTTAGAATAAGACTGTTCTTAATTATTTTATATAACAATTATTCAGTATATTAGAAAAGTTTGCTAACTTTTCTAGTATACATCTGTAACCAATTCCACATAAGATAAGTTGGTACTTGAGGTCGGTCACAAATGCTTTGCTATCCCTAAGAATTTACTTGGAACGATTCGGACAAGTAAGTCACTCTTACCACACGCTTTTAACCAGGACATAGTAGGTTTTAACACTGCTGTAACAGAAGCATTTTTGATAGTGGTGCCGCCGTAGAGTCGAACCACATACGGTACAATCACCTTTAAAAGGTTTCATAATAATATATTTACAAAATCTATGCTGAGTTTCAGATGTGATTACAATCGTTTGTTTACGTTAAGTACTGTTGTCTGTTGCCAAGCTTTCGAAGTCCAAAGTTAGTTTATATAGGGGCATACCGTCTCAAAAGTTAGTAGCTACTCAGTCGTAAACAATACTGTAAGATACTCATACAATATTATTTAGGGGGCGTAGTTCGGTTATAAATATTGTACACAGATAAGGGTATCTGCGTTCCTTTGTCTGATTCTGATCTATTGTTAAATGGTAACAATGCGTGAATTACGGCGAGGTGATTAATATTGTACCCAGATGCCGCGCTTGATATAATTCCTCAGGTGCCTCGATTCAATATTGTGATTTATACATTGTTCTTCTGGGTTGAAATGGATATAATCTATTTTGTAATTCGACTGAGCCGCTATTGCTACCTATTTCTGTCTTATTGTCGCAGTGTTCACACTATTCCAGTCTGACATACTTATATGAGGAGTTTGAACTTAGGTTAAGTATAGCGTCGTAAATATAATCATCCTTAAATCAAATGGCAATTAAGTTTTAATACACATATTGGTCAGCAGTGGAGTGGAAAAGATACGTACGCGTTTGGAAAATAGAAGTAGTCACTAATGTATTTTCTGTAAAAGGTTTTAGATGGTGTTATATTCCTTATTGCACTTTGTTTGAAAACTTCTCTCTAAGAGTATTTGTACAATATTTTTCTCAGCGTTCCAGGTTTTCATTTCTATTTCATCGACTGGTACGTATTGAAAACCTATGAACTACTAAGAGTCGAGACGGTACATCTATTCAACTGGGAACTGGGTCACAGGAATCAGAAAAGTAAATTAAAGCTCCGGTAGCAACTAATTTAAAGACACAATTTACTTATTTGCTTCGTATTATAGCTGGTATCCGATAATTTATATTCTGAGAGTCATGGCTTCAATATTTGAGTTATAATGTTGTTCAGTATCAATTTATTCATAGGTACTCTAATTGTTGCTTGTATGTAATTGTAAGTTATAATTACTATCATTGTTGTTGTATGATAATAAATATTGGTTGAAAGAAGTAAAACTGTTCGTTTGTCTTTCATGTATTTAGTTATGTATTAAAAAATATATATTGATTTAAATGAAACGAGTATTATAGCAACAATGTTTCAATTTTACCGTTTTTTTTTCGAAGCAAAAATAAAGCAACATACAATATTCGAAAAAATGTAAATATAGGTAACAGCTGTTTTTTATGCTCATAGTTTGTGAGGCTTTCCATGTGTGATTATGTAATTTTAGATATAACTGAATCTATTTTGAAGATATATTGGTTATGGCTTTTACAAGATAGTCATAGGCTATTTTACAACCAACAACCAAACACGCTACACGAACGAACCGCGCAAACATCTACAATAAAAAGAAAACAACAGTTGTTTATTGTCATTTTACCTTCAAAAGTTTCCACACAACACGTAACCTTTATTAGGAAAAGTTCTTTAACGAGCTATTATTACATTTATAGTCAGGTAACAACAAACCTACAAAACGTGCGTTACTGCAGTAGTAAAGGCTTTATTTAGTTTAGTGATCGATCGCAATAATTCACGGTCGTACTGTTCAATTAGCTATTTCAAAATGCTTTTCCGCCTAATGACGAGTTTTAAGCACTGCTGTGTTCTGGTCTAAAGAGTGTGAGAGATATATTTATCCGAGGCGTTCCAACTTAGTCTTTAAAGGTAGCAACGCATCTGTTCTTATCTGGGGTTGATAACAGATGTTAATGAGCGGCAGCGGCTACTTGCCATCAGGTGAACTACATGCTCGTTTGCTACTCCAAAATTATAAAAAGTGGTACCTTAACTAAGGCTGAATACTCAATATTTATATTAAGTGTAGCGTGTCAGGTAATATGATAATTATAACGCTTTCTACGTTGATAACCCCACAGTAGGATTTTCTCCTATGTCGTGGGTACCATGAAAACACACAAACACCCAGACCCAGAACAGAAATCTAAATTAATTATTGAGATATCTGGCCAGGTATTAAACCCGGCACCCACTGTGTGTCAGACCGGTATGGTGACCGCTCCGCCACGCGAGTCGTATATATAATATGTATATGTTCATATTTTACCTACATGATTACTTGTGTGGATTAATGTTGACCACGCCATATACCCGGTGTAGTATAAAAGGTACGATTTAGTTATCCGTAGTACATCTGTAATATCAAAACGCAATCATACATTGAAAAAACATTACCTTGATTACACTGAAACGCCTAACAATATTGAAACTGAATCTTTGATGATGATGTAATGTCATATCTCCCGGCACACACCATTTATTTTGCCTATGTAAAAATACGGCACTACTTCCTGTCTTCCTTTCATGTGTTTTGTGACACGAGGTGGATATTTCGTGTAGGATTTAGCTGTCTAGTTTTTATTATGTAGTCAGTTTGTGGGTACTTGTACATCTTTAACTTAGGCGTAGGCCGTAAGAAGATTTCGTACTGTGTATACTGCTGTTAACATTAAAATTATGCAAATATATATTCGTTCACATTTTTTACGGATAAACTTTGTATTCACACTAGCCTTTTTGGGGTTCCGAACTTAAAGGGTGAAAAACGGAAATTTATTATTAAGCCTCCATTGGCTGTACGTCTGTCCATTTGCCACAGGGCTCTACCTTTTAAACTGTAAGTGTGTATTGCTTTTGCCGCTATAAGAACAAATACAAAAAATAAATGTTAAAAAGGGGGTCCCTACACAAGAAACCGATATTATGTCGGCGTATTAGGGCTTTACCTTTTGAACCGTAATAAAAAACGCGTAATAAATAAACAATAAGTAATAAAAACGTTTGAAAAAATGTTTTTATTTCATTAATATATTGTTATTTAAAGATATAAGTCGCTGTAATACCTAACTGCTGTAAACTTTGTATTCATTCTTATTTATAACTGCTAAAATGTTCGTTTTATTAAAATACTAGGTACTTCACTGTTATAGACCTCTACATATAAACCTACTAATTCACCTAGAAATGTATTTATTATAATACTAACTCATGTTGATTAATGCAGGCTTTCACATACTAATGACAATGAATCAATAACCAAGTCAAAATACCCTGCAGTGCTAATCAATTTGATGCAATTTACTGACCACAGATCGCATACATTCACAATTCCCTAGCTAACTGGCGTGCTCGTTTGCAACTTAATAACGCAATTAATAAACCCTCTCTAAACATGATCGATTGCTTTAATTAAAAGCTATGAGAAGTAATATTCTCGTAATATAATGGTCCTTATGGCATTTTCTTTTATTGCCATGTATATTTAAAACATGTTTTATAATCTAGCTCTCAGTATGTTGCGTTTTATTATATGTACAGCATGATTATAATAAAATAAACATATTGAAAGCGTACTTCCTTATAGTCAGCTATGAATTATATAATTATAAGTAAGGCATGTAGATTTTTTATGCATATTATGCTTCTATTCATGTCCACTTTTATGTTAACTCTCGTATGTGATTTGTATTAAATACTGACCTGAATATTAAAGAAAAACAAAAATTCAGATAAGCAGAGAATAAGATAGGCCATTTAATAGTCGACTTAGTCTTTAGGAGTAACTCATCTGTTGTAAACCTTAGGTAGGACTCTTAATTGAGATTTATCATAGATGTACATGGGCGGCAATGACCATGAGGGAGATTGGAGGACAACGGGCTTTACACTAAGGTGAATAAGCTACATTTTATTAAAATAAATATTATAACGTTTGTTTCCTTCTGAGGTCAGGTAAGAATTTAGCAGATAACCCTGTTAATCTATTAAGCCTCACCATGTTTTTAATTAAAGATTTGATATTACTAAAAAATGTACACTGAAGTTGGCATGAAACTTAATTCGCTGTGTCCCTTATTTCCTTTCGAACAATTGCCAACTGACCTTCCAGAATACATTATGGGCAAACCCCAACATCTGGTGTGTTGCCAAATTAATATATCAAGGTAAGCTTTGTAGGGTTTTGCTACTAATACCACAGAAACATGTGAATTCATACTTCCATTTCCACATTTCACGTATAATGTATAGAAAAAAAATCATACATAAACAATAGTTATAATATCAATATTTAATGTTAGTTACTTTTTACAGTGAATATATGTTTTTTTCGTACTTGTAGATCTTACGGTGAACTCCCCTTAAAATTGGTACAGCCGTTACCAAGATAGCATAGAAATACATAGAATTTTTTTTTATAAGTTTTTATCGAAATAAATTTTTAACTCATTTTATTTATAATAATACGTGTATCGAAGTATCCTATTACAGTAATAAACCCCAGATAAAAGTTGTATCCTACCTGAGACTAGTCACATATGCGTTGCTCCTTCTGGAGACTTTTAGTACTCACGTCTATTCTTATATAGTTTTCAACATTTTTATGTCCTTCTATAGAGCACAGGTTTCAGTTATAATTGGAAAAGGCCTGGAGTATACTCCACCATAATGTTTCAATGTGGGTTGAAAATATTTTTATATAACAAAGCGAAATTCCAAAGGAAAGTAGGTAAGAACTTTTTAATGGTTCTGCCCGTTCAAATTAGGACAAGCAATTCATGTTTCGGTGTTCTGTGGCGATGTAATAAGTTGTAGATCTAGGTTTTAACTTTCAAGGTTTATAATATCATTTGTCACGAGTTCCACAAGGAGATCATATTGAAATCATAATTATGCAGTTCTTAATAACTTTCTTGTTTAACTAAAGCGATAAACGTTCTTCCACTTATGACCGCTTGAGTGATACATGAAGTGAAAATTTGCGGTACCATTTTCTGAATATTGCGTGGAAAGAGGAGTATTGTTTTAGGCATACGTGAAAGTTCATGCAGAGAAACTTTTAAATGGATAATATTTATGTAAAATTAAGTTACAAAATATGTATTCAATTTAACAAAATAAAACAATAAATTGACAATGTTAAACAATATCGTCAACTTTGTCACATTTCTATGTCAAAAAATGCGTTATTTCTTTTAAATGCAGATTATTTTAAACCTCATTTATCCTATATTGGGACTTTTTCTAATACATGTAGATTTTTTTTATTGGATGTGTAATTTTAGGTTTAATGTTATTAATTTTGGTCGAATTTCGACCATTGTTACGGATCTACGAGTTTATACTAATTTCCACGTATTGTACATTTATAATTTTCCATATAAACAAGTATACAGATACACAGAACTCATTCATAATTTACACCTTTGATCGGAAATGAACCTCGGGGCTGTTTCACGGCGCATTCTGAATTCACAATTTCCTTTAAAATGATACAGTATTGTTGAAAGCTGTTTCTATTATTGCAGGTGCTGGCGCAGTGTGCAGTATAATATGGTATGTCATAAATATCCAACCGAGTTCATTTATACTGTAGTTTCCTTGGAGCACAATTGAAAAATAAAATACCCGTCCATTCTACCCACTAATCAAATGTATTCCAACAGTGCTCGGGTGAAGAATGGACTTTGGTTGCGCTCCGCTATTGTTGTGTACTCTTAGTAAATTGACTTCTAGAACAACAATATCATAAATATGTACTGCAGTATCTTTATAAATAAATTGAATTATAGTCTGTTTGTGGAGTGATAAATTTAATGTTCTGATGCAGATGTCCGGGTTCGATCCCCGGTCAGGCAAATATTAAATTTAATTCTGAATGCTTTTCGTTCTACGAGTAGTGATGATGGCGGGGAAACATACAAAAAATATTTTAACACAGATATCTATGGGTTATACATAAGGTTTGAAATACTACGCAAAAACTAAAAAGATATTACAAATAAATTGAAATAAAAACATAGTATAAATAGCAGTTATTTTGAAATAAAAAACATTTAAAAACTTATTCTAAATACTTAGATTAGTTTCCGGAAAGCAAAGTCATTGAAGCCATTAGTTTTGTTTCTACGAACGAATTTTCAGTTGCATAGAAGGTAATTAAACTGAGTCCTATGGGATTAGAGTCATAAATACTACCTTAGAACTGTACTGGACTGCAGCCAGGCCATTAGTTCAGATAGTGGTCCTTTATTACCATAGACGAAGTGACCAAATAAACTCCTAATACAAGACATACTTTTGGTGATACTTCTGTGAAATACATCTTTATGTTAAGTGATGCTTACAACATTTGCTTTAAATCCGTTCTGATTCACATTTGTCCTAAGTATCACAATCATTAAGTATGATTTGAGTGGTAATCATCATATTCATTAATAATTAACGGTCACTGTACAAAAGAAAAATCATAAACAACGCGAATTTGGGTCATATGATATGAGTAGAAAAAATATATATTACCAGAATGAAAATAGTAGAGTGCAATAATATTTACAGGTTAAAATAATATTATA
>DWNY01001911.1:0-11795 GCA_018250635.1 Telegonus apastus
GAGCCATAGGCAGGCCTGTGAATGTGAGTGACCAATAATAAAAAGAAGATGAATACTTTAACTTATCTTTGTCTTATATACGTAGCAACTAAATTGCTCTCTCTTTTTTTTGATGGATACATGTTAAGCTGGCTTGCCTACTCTATATATAATAACTCTATGATCGTAGTACCGCGAATGGATACGGTCATTGCGACTTAAATATTTTTAGAATACTACGTATATTCGCTTGTGTTCTTGCTTATCACGGAACATACAAGAATAAAAACAAAATTCTGATATTATATTTGTAAGCAATGAATAACAACGCCCCCTATGAGATTTCATAAAGCATATGTCCTTTATTGATCACGAGGATGTGCTTCTTATATATAACGTTCAATCATTACATTGTAATTGCAGTTTCATAATATTTATAATATGTTTTATATTGGTGTAAAGCTACCGATGTAAAGAATGTGGAAGTCGACTGATATTAGTCATTCCACCTTAGTTTTCATGATTATTTCAGTGTTTATTTTTAAATAGGTCTAAAGTCATATTCGGTGTCCATCACATGTTTAAGCGGGTTCTTTTAGTTTATTCCTATTATTTAAAATCATTTTTTAATACTTTGATTTATCAAAGCGAGAATATAGTTTATCGCTCCACGTATAATATCTGACATGTGAGTTAGTTTGCAAATATTTGTTCCGCATGCAAACACGTGGCCTTAATGAGAGTAATATAAGATTTTTTATGGTAATACTACTAAATCATACTATATTAAGGCTAGCGTATATACATAAGTTACATTAGTAGCTGCAAAGGTATTTGTCAATGCCATTATAGCCATATTACACAAAATGTTAAAAGAATTTAGGTAAAAATTGTTTATGTACGTGAGTCCTGAGTAAGTTGCTGACATAAGGCTGTAATCAGTTCTTCCAACACGCCAAAAGAAGTCTAGCTATACAATTTTACTAGTTAACCAGGCGAACGTTGTTCTGCCATTTAGTATTAGAAGCTTGCCCGTGAGTGATGTTTTACAATAACGCCATCTAGTCATTAAAAAAAGTTACTCCCGATTTTAAATTGTAATAACTTTTGATAGAGTGGATGGATTTTGATGAAATAAAGCCTATATGTTAAGTTAAGATTCGTACTACGTACATATCTACATTTCCATGAATTCAATCCCGTTGTTTTGGCGGCAAGTAATTTTAAACGCACAGACAGCGAGCTCGTATTACATTTTTATTATATATACTGATTAAACTAGACGTACCGCGGTTTCATTCGCTGTAGTAAAAATGTAACATGTCATAAATTTAATTGCAAATAATGTCCGCCCCACCTTTTTCAGAGTTTGGAAGTAGCAACCGAGCATGAAGCCCACCTGATGGTAAGTGGCCACTATCACCTATGAGCATAATCGACCCCACATCAGATCTCAGCCCATTCTGAGGTCGGCCACAGATACGTTGCTACCCCTGAGGACTAAGTTAGAACGTCTCAAATAAGTATGTCTCCGTACACACCCTTCAAACTAGAAAACAGAACCGCTTTTTTTATTCACATCTCATACGTTTCTCACGTAATAACATTTATAATAAGACCAAACTCATATTATTAAAACACGTTGGATGTTTTACTGAAGTTGTTTTAAGTTTTAAACAATTTCTCAGTAACGAACGATGCGTGAGTAGAAATAATTAAATAACACGTCGTACTCTGTGGGGTCTATTCTGTACATACGGGTACGTTAACGATGTTTCGAGTGCGTTGGAATGTTTTTATTACGAAATTGCTATAGCGAGTGAGCATCTGATCGTGTGTAATCAATACGGCTTATAATCATTTGTAATCAATGTAATCTAACTAATGCTACTAATATTATAAAGTTGAAAGTTTGTGAGGATGGATGGATATAAAGATGGATAGCTGGGTGTTTGTTACTCTTTAATATCACAACGGCTAAACGGATCTAGATGAAATTTGGTACAGAGATAGATTATAGTCTGGAATAACATATAGGCTACTTTTTATCCCAGAGCAATGTATACTTCCTATGTGATAGACTTTTATTTTTCATAGTATCGATTCCTTAGTGAAATCACGGGCACGTCTAGTACTAAAAAGGTGATAGTTTATGAGATGGATGGATGTTTTTATTATACAGCGCCTGAACCGCTGAACGGATCTCTATGAAATTTGGTACAGAGATAGCACTAACTGAACTAATAGAGATAGAAACAATAGGGCACAAGTAGTCGCTGCTGCACAATCTCTTGGAATTCTTCCTTTATTCACTTTCTAGGACGTTTACGGAAATCGAGAGGCTATTGAAGACTGAACATACGCCATTGTTGTTGTATATTGGAGCTAAATTACGAAGAGTTTAGATTTCTTCCGCGATTAGATACTCGCAAAGCCATAGACGAAACGATAAATTATTTGTAAGGCCCAATATATGTTTAATAATAACGTAAGACATCAAAGCAGATAATGCCCGAAACATTGAACCGTAAAATGAACTCAATGCGTACAGAATAGACCCCCTATACGAAGTACGCTGGATTAAAAGGTTAACTTAATGAAACTGGCTGATCAGTCTGAATATATAGGGTGTTGTTTTACTTAAAGTCTGAAAAGTTTCAGCTACATGTAGGTATCCTAAATTTTGAAAACAAAATATTATTATATGTGGCCTTTGAGACGTTTCGGCCACTTTTATGACTTTAACATAATTTATAGTTTTAGGAGTTGTTTAATTTATTCATTTAGGTATATTTCTTTCAAGAGCTAACTAAGTATAAATATGTTCTGCAGAGTAAGTCATGTGTAATAAATTCTGAAAGAATCTATTTTATTTAGAATTTGTAAAAGGAAATTACTATGTAGCTATGTTCTCTATTTTAGTTATTCTACGTCAGCTATGTTAAGATTAATCTTTTTCTCAAATCTTTAAAAACCGCTATTGTAAACGTAATATATTTTAATATTGGATCATGATAATACGCGTTAAAATGTACTTATAACATTTTATTTATTTTTTCCTTAATAAAAATCCCTTAATACGAAATTTTCTGACATATTTATTTTACTAATATTATAAAGGAGAAACTTTGTGAAGATGGATAATGTTTTCACTGTATAATTCTAGTACGGCTAACCTCGTCTTGATTAAATTGGGTACCGATATAGATTACAATTGAAAATAATATAAAGCTACTTTTTATCCCAAAAAATGAAGATATTGTCATTGAATGTTAATAAATTTGTCATTTCTTTTGACATTTTTTATATTTATGTCATGTCATATTTTATTGAATGCGAGTAAAACTATGGGCACTGCTAATTTTCCACAAAATAACTTCGTAAATTGTATATGTCCATTAAATCAAATAAACTAAATGGTGTACCTAATTGTTCATCAAATGAAGCCATTATTTTATCCGCAGAAAACATGATTTATCAATTATCGCGCGCAGTTTGACAAGCCTGTAAAGAATTGTTTCAAACATAATGAATTGCCTGCATTTAATATTCGTTTGTTATTTAAATACGCGAGCTTCTAAGGTCACGGTCACAGAATTATGTACTAATAGATGTGGCATCCCTTACCGCTTGTTTTGATAATGACCTGCAGCTTAGCTTATGCATAGAATTTTGTCAATACTCCGAATGGCCACTAACACACAGTTTGAAGTTACAAAAGTATTTATATGCAATGAAGCTAGTGTCAATGACCACTGGTTCACTGCAATCATAAAACAGAAATTAAATTCTACTGAGATCAGCTACAAATTGTTTGCTACCTCTGAGGACTAAGTCAGAATGCCTTATGTATATACATATACATCTCTATATGTATCTGCTTTAGCACTCCAAATCAGAACGGAGTATTAATAATATACCCATACCTATAATATCATTATTAATCTGTATTCTGGATTATCCCTCCTACCTACCTACTTTTGCCAAAAATAGGAACCAAAATATTAACATCACGTAATGTTAGATCAAAAAAATAAAGAAATCAAAATCAGATTTATTATCATGAGCTCTAGATTTTGTTCATAGCTTGCCAAATTATACTGACATCTCCATAAATAGGTATAACCGAGCTTAACTATATTAACCTCTATAATTAGGCGTCAAACGACACAGGAATCTCTACAGATTATCTACTCTGTGGCCGTAACCTTGAAAGTACACAGCGTTCTTCAAACGCGAACTCTTTCAAGTCGTTTCCATTCAATTTACTTCGAGACGATTCTCCCACAAATTTATTAAAACAGCCTGAATAAAAGCATTTTTATAGGAACGTAAATAATATAATCGAGTGTTCGTTTTAACGATCCATGCTATTCTGAATCGTTTTATATTCTTGAATCTGATGTTGAATGCGCCAAATCTAATTCTAAAGACTGAGGTAGAAGCGCCATATTTTCCAATTTCTATCGGCATCTTTTGGCATCGTACTTTTATATTATGCAGTACTAGCTGATTACCGCGGTTTCACCCGCGTTAAAGACGTAAAAAGGTATACATTAATTACCTAATAGCAACTGACATTCACACTTATGCCTTACGCCTTTGACCTGTAGCTATTTTCTAGTGAAAGTCCCGTCAAAATCGGTTAAGCCGTTCAGAAGATTACTTTAGTCAAACAGACAGACAAACAGACAAATTTTTTTATTGTATTTTTGTTATAGGTACCGTGTATACTATATGCATTTAGTAAAAATTTGTTAAAGTCCGTTGTTAAATTTCGTTGTATGAACATGTAAGCAGCCTTAGAACACATGTTCCGTTATCACCCGACCCCCGTCAACTCTGTCAGCCGCACACCTGTGATAACGTATTTAGGGTAAATTTCCTTATAAATAATACCTATCTTGAAAATAAGCTACTTATAAAGGCGATTTTCGAATAAAACTGGCAGATAAAAAGCGATAGCATAAATTAAATTGAAGGGTACCACCCTTTGCAACCATCTGCGATGGCACTACCGCTAAACTAATTTCTACCTAATAACTGCAGAGTTAAAAGCTGCTAAATTCCTGTTTGAGGGGTTTAAAGACACAATTATGTTACCTTAATATCACGGTGATTCAGGTATAGGTATAATTCACAGGTCATTGATTATTTACGTCACCTATTAAATACTTCTTCTATTATTACTTTTTGGAATCGAGACTATGGCTTTGAATTGTGAATTGTCATCAGATAGATCACTGAAAAGTCATGGTAATGGAAGTATGTAAAACTAGTGGATAAAGATGTATTAATGTATAATTGGATGATAAATATTAATACACCGATTATTTGTAAACCTGTCTGAGCGTTGTTTTACATACTTAACCGGCGCGTTCTAATCTAGTCCTAAGGGTTGCAACGCATCTGTGGCCGACTTCTGGTCTTGTGGAATGGATTATAGGTGGTACTGGCTTCATGCTCGTTTGCTTCCATATTATTAAAAAAGACTCTGGTATAATCTGGGGTCGATCACGGATATTCATGGACAGTTAGTAGCCATTTACCATCATAAAAAATTACCATTAGATGAACTGCACCTTTACTTACTACCAAAAAAAATTACCATCAAATGGGCTGCATCCAAATCTAAAAGTTATAAGAACACCTCATATTTCAAACATTGAGTAAGCTTAATTCACACAGAGCAGATATTAACAAAAATGTTCGTCACATCTCTAGATTATATCTAATCCCAGGCTTGCTCGCGGATATTAATCCACGAAGCAGTATATTACGATATACCGTAAGTCTCCTTGAGAACTCTTATTACTTGTTAATCTGAAGTTAGGTGCGGCTTACCAAAGAATGAAGTATTTTCTGTTTCATTCGGACTATTTCAAAATGTAAAACAGTGCGGTTTTAGACTACGCAAGGTGTTTAATTCTTTTATGGGGATTTGTTTTCATTTCTACAATACCAAAAAACATTAAGGATCTACCTGATAAAAGGTTACAATCAATTATAAAACAATATGTGTATGATAAACCTTACTATAATGTAAATGACTATTTGAATGAAAATATGCATGGTGCGACGTAACTCCAGCTCCACAATAAATAAATTAAATAATTATAATACCTACCAATTGTAACATTACATTAGTGTACAACTTTTTTTTAAATATGCAATTATGCGCACGTATGGTGTTTCATTCGCCACATCTTCTCCATAACGAATAAAGCTTCCGAAGCGGTGGTAGATTTTGGCATTCAAAAAGAGTTCTATATGAATCAACTTTGAATAACTGAGATTTGAATTTGATCGCTAATGGTAAAATTTCGTGCGCGCGTCTGCACTTCGGAACTTCGGAAAGAACATTAAGCCATCGGCCCCGATGATTCCATTGGATAGCTTTGGAATCCAGTCATTAAGCCTGGTTGACTATCGGCGGTTTGAAAACTTCCGGCACGGGACTCTTAATGCGTACCCCTTTAAAAACATGCATTGAAGCAGCGCGGTGGAGTATACGCTTTCTACACTCATAGAATTTTCTCATGTGTCGTGGGTGCCATGGAAACACACAAAGACGAATACACAAACACCCAGACCCAGAACAGAAATCTAAACTCATCATTCAGATATCTGTCTGGCCGGGGATCGAACCCGGAACCCACTGCGCGTCAAACCGGTATGGTGACCGCTCCGCCACGCGGGTCGAAACGCGGTTATCTATCGCCAGTAACAATAGCTTAAATTTCGTAATTTTGCGTGCAAACAGACAGTTGGTTGTAACGTCGCGGCTCGTCGGCGACGTCTCTGGCGTCTTGGCCTCTGTCATTGCAGTTCGGAATTGTAATACATTGTTTTACTGCTATTGTTCATGAATTGACACAAATCATTAATGTCATCGCTGTTTCTTGAACACGAAAAGCTTTCAACACAATTTACTTAAATGCCTACGTTTTACACAATTTTAAATGTCTGTGTGGTTTGAAAGCGGCGATACCACTAATTCTATTTCTGGCTTATTGTGGTACTATGTTCCGCTTAAAAGCGTATTCAAGGCACTTATACTTGCTGCAACTAAGTCTTCAAGTGTAGCGACACAACATTGGACCAAAACAACCCAACACATTCACTCGTTCATAGGCTACTGTGGCCGCTTCATATCAGGTATACGATTAATATATCCGATGGCTATAACACGTAACACTATTAAATATTTTCGTTAACGACTCTTTTCAATATCACTTTATAGTGTAAATTCATTTAGCTCATGTTCGACAATAATTAACAAGGCTTGTTATTCGACAATCATTTACCCTGTCACACCGTAACCCATACAAACCCACCTACACATGATCCCCTTATCAGCTCTCGGGGATCATAATTGATGTGATCGACCAATCACCATTAACGAGATATTGATTAATGCGAGCGCGGTAACCTCACATCATCGTTCGGTCAACAGTCGTCATTATACGGGTTCAATTGTTCTTTCAATTACACGACGTCAAATGATTTTTTTTCTCGTTTAATTTGTTTATCGACTTCACGTACGATTAAATTATGTGCCAGGTCATTGGCGATACAAGTTCCTTGTCAAACCTCATTTTCGTCCAGGTTGTAATTGGTAAATCATTAAGGGCATTATGTTTGGCATGCAATAACTTTAAAGTGTATGTGAAGTGACTGTCCTTAGAAATACTATTATTAGTACTATAACATGTACACGTACCTACTACCCCACATTTATTCCCAAAGTATCATTAGTCAAGGATTTACAACAGTAATTATCTACTATACAAGCGTAAACACTAAACAAACTCCTATCTTGGAACTTCAAATTACAAGGGTAGATACTTCAAACAGCATTGTTATTCATGGCTTTGAAACTATACCACGAATTGGACATTCAAGGTCAGGGTAACGTAAGCGCTAACCCAAGCGAGTACCTAATTAAACGCATAAATTAACAGGAGATTCCCTTAAATATGTTATAGGAACTTGTTGACCGGTAGTCTCAAGGCGAGTCCTTTGGATGTGTGGAGGAGCCCTTAAAGTCAGCAAGTTGCAAGTTTTCCTTATATTATGTAGGTACATGTTATAAATTTGGGCGACGCAAACAATGATTCATTTCCAAGTTTATCTAGGAAGGTACAATTTTGCTCAATATAAGTATAGTTATAACAATTTCGTTCTATCTAACGCCATTTTAGATGCTGAAATATTGGTCCATTTATAGTAGCAGGTGACAAAGTTACCGTGGGTCTACATCTGTATATATCTCTGTATATATAATATAGAATGTAACTCGGGTTCGCTGTCTGTGTGTTTGAAAATACTTGCCCCCAAAACAACGGGATTGAATTCGTCGAAATGCAGATATATTCATAGTACAAATCTTATCTTGACATTTAGGCTTTATTTTATCAAAATCGATCCACTCTATCAAAACTTATTACAAATTAAAATCAGAAATAACTTTTATTACGTCTAATTCTCTATACAAATGGCAGAATAACGTTCGCCTGGTCAGCTAGTTAATAATAATATTAATGTAGAAAGTATAATCTGTGAGCAAAATTAAGTACAGAGCATTTTTAAGTGAAGTCTTTAGCTGGAGAATTATCAGCTAGTCTCGTAGGAGCGGTTGGCAACTCCACTTATCGTAGGACGGCCGGCGTCCCGTCGTGTTCCAACGAGCTTTATTGGCCGCATTAAACACGACATTGTTTATAGCAGTTTTCATTTCCTCGATATCAAATTATGTCCCACTGCGTTGTCTTAACCTCTTTAACTGTAGAAATTTTGATGAACGTTTCTGGGTTAATAGTCTTTCTGTTATGACCATGCGACTTGCTAATATTTCAATTTTTTTATTGAAAAGAGAATGATGGTGATAAAAATAACGTGACTAAATTAAAGAGCAGATTTTAATTTAAAGTTACTCTTTATAACTTAATTTCGGTGCTTCTATCGTCAGATCTATTTCTGCTTAATAACTACGCGCTTATCTGCTAATGCTCTGAAGGATGAAGTAAACATATGCATACACGATTACATAAGGTTTTTTAACTTCGACCTCTGGAATAGCAAAGCACCTAAGACCAATCTAAAATAGAAAGCCATTATTTTAAAGGTCGTATTACAGATGTGCTCATAGACGCTAATGACCGTTCTCTTCAAGATAAACTGCTAGCTCGTTTACTGTTTCACGTTTACTTCTTACAATAATCTCTGACTTTGATTTTGTTTGTGGTTGAAACGTAATAATTGAGCTGCACTAAACAAATATAATATCCCCTTTGTAGAAGATACACAATTTACTGCAGCCAGCAAATTGCTTTAAATTTTATAGTCGAGTTGCAGTTTACACAATTTCAGCGCTGCACGAAATTCAATTTTGCACACAGTTGAATCCTACTTTAGAACAGATTATAACTGTGATGGCAAATTAAATAAAGTGAATGAGAAATTTTATCATCAGACTGAAACATTTCCTCTGAAAGAGCATTTAGGTATGTTCTAGGATATCGTCAGTAGATAATATATTTTTAATCTTATCGTCGTATCAATCAATGGACTAGATGATTTAGACATAACGTGTCCATTCTCCATGCAGAACTGACTGCTAGTTGCACATGAGCTCTACAACATCAAGTACATTATAGATGAGTTGCCACTCATGACCACAATATAAGTGTTGTCACTCAGGATTTGTAATGAGTTTTCATTTAAGGGTAGAACTCCGTTGTGATTCGAGGCGGCACCACCGTCTCACCTATTTCTGCAGTATAACAGCAGTGTTAAGTGTTGCTGTGTTCTGGTTTAAAGAGTGTGGAGACATACTTATTCGAGGCGTTCCAACTTAGTCCTCAGTGGTAGCTATCGCATCCGTGGCCGATCTCAGGTAGGACTGTGATCTTATCTGGGGTTAATTACAAATGTCCACGGGCGGCAGTGTCCACTGACCATCAGATAGATGGGTTCAGGCTCGTTTTCTGATGCAATATAAAAAAAACACATGAATACTAGGATGGAATTCTCATTTAGTAACCTTGACCATACCCTGTAATCGCCATCACACTACATTTAGTACCGCTAGTGTCAAAACACAAATTCTACAACTGTTATGGTAACAGTTGTAGAATTTGAATATGACATCTAACGTAGACAGTTGAAATTTAATACCACATGTGAGAATATTTACAAAGTAACCCAGCTGAGAGTGGCAAGACGTAATATATGATATTTGCCGATGTGCTAACATCCCGCAGTGACAGACGTGACTAGGCGTTGTTGAAACGTGCATTCAAACAGTCAGAGTGAGTACACTAAATGTATATCAAAATAAGACGAGTAATAACGCTAGATATGGTTGACATTAATTACTTTAGAATTGTTTAATTTCATTATGTAATCTGGATGTAAGCATGTGTAATCTATAGTATAGCAAATAAGGTTTTACATTTATTCCGTACTGGGTTAGCATCTACATCAGATAACTACCGTTCAGAGTTATACGAAGTAGGCAATATAAACACGAAGGAATTAATAAAAGAATGTTATGTGATTTAATATTATTGCTGCAACATTTCCAAGTTAATATGATTTTACACGAAAACAAAGTCTAAAACATCTATTGTAGTGTACATTTTCCTTATACTATATCATGCAAAGTCGCGACCTTTTATGTCATTCATATATGTATATACTACTTCTCTAAAGTAATTAACATGAGTCATATTAGGTTCTGAAGTTATTAACATGTAATATTTATTTAGTGCATTCGCTCGCACTGTCTGCCGGCTGTAATGAACATTTCCCAAGTCAAGTCAGCCAACAGAGTCAAACCCGTAAGCAAACACGGGATATTACGTCTTACTTTGAAGGATACTTAAGTAAATACATATCTCCTTAATAAAACTATTGTGACATTTAAAACATTTAAACTTTATTTTGCTTTGCCTTTGACATTTTTAAAAACTTCTCCTGTAGAGTATGGATATGACGTTATAATACTGTATAACGATATAACGAGAGTGTAACGTCAAAATACATTAAGCCGTTTCCAATAGACATGTGTATATACGAATGAACAGTAAATAAAAAAAAACATTTCATTTATTGACATCGTGCAAATAAGCAAACATGAAAGACAGAGATTTGATTAAATTTACATCTAAAGACTTAAAAGCAGAACCGTCGAAACGAACTGCCGAAATATTGATCGGCGGCGGCAGAATTTTCCAATTACAAAACTATTAAAACAGTCTCAAGTTCAAATTTGCTTAGGGAATCGCATATAAGCTCCCTTTGCATATCCAATTAGCGAAACGAAACAGAGCCGCCTGTACGAAATCAATTTCCGAGTGCCACAAAAAATATTACCACATCAATTCCGAAGTGGGATTTCAAATTTCGCTCTGTGTATGACGGGATATGACGTTGATATATTTTTTATATTTTTATCCATAAATTTTGTGTTACTATTAAAATTAATAAACCTTGGAAATAGGTGCGTTTTAGTAAACGAGGCAAATGAAGGGTAAATCAGGACAGAAGGACTACGAGATAATTTCAACGTCTCATTACATATCATACACATCACCAAACATCGCTCTCGCACTACTTTTCGATTTTAATTCCAATAAGAGTTCCTTTAAGAAAGCCATATTAACAAATCTTTATTGTATTATTTCGGTATAGAAATAATAATGTATGTCGTCAACTCATTCTATTTATTCCCTTTCCAAGCTCAAAAACTATTACAGTAAATGTATTTTTATACTAATAAATTAGTATAAACCTTAGTGTTAAGTAATTCG
>DWNY01001912.1:0-11793 GCA_018250635.1 Telegonus apastus
TTCATGCAAGTTTAAAACGTTTATTGTGAGGAACTCTAATTCTGTTTCATATAGTTTTGTAGCCTAAGTTACGCCTTATATCATCAGCTTCTACCCGTGAAAGTCCCGTTAAAATCGGTATACTAATTTCGAAGATTACCCGTAACAAAAAGAGCTAAAAATTGATAGATTGATTTTGATTTTATACTTTCATGTATATTTAGTAAAAACTAATTATTTTGACGTTATAGACAGACACTAAAATTTTATTTAATTACATCGAGTAGGTGTAAATGTATTCGTAGATGGCCATTCGCTACAATATATCCCGTTAGTTCTATTATACATCTCACAGTAGATAATAGACGGGGCAAAGTGTATCGAATTTGCAACACGCAGATAGAAAGCCTCGTTAGTGCCCCTTACGAACACTTGATCGTAACTTCGAGGAAGTGGTGGTCTCAGTTGCAGCCAATTATTGCAAAACGCGGGTTAAATAGAAACGGTAGGCGGAATTTTCACTTTGACTCCTTCGTCGCGGTTATCTGTTTTGTAGAGATCAATTATGTGATGTATTGACATTGCCTCTGTAAAGATTTAAATCAAAGGGTAAATGAGTCGAAATCATGTCACAACGGTTCATGTGCAGATCATGTAATTCGCAAATCATTGATCATTTATGTCATCAATTAGGACTTTTTTATTTTACAATGTCATGAAAATTATATTGAATTGGTTATTAGTGAATAGTAAATTTTATGTTTGGAATGCTTTCCAAGTGTTTTAATAAACATAAGTCCGGTCAGAGTGGAGTAAGTCTTAATAGAATCACTTGCTTCGTAAGGTAACATAGATGAAACAACTAAATTAAAGGAGATTTATTTACAACAGATGCCAATACAAATATATACATCAGCGAATGCTCTAAATAAAACCCAAACACCTCACGAATTAACCGTTCTGCCGCCAGCGATCGAAAGCGAAGCTTCAACTGAAACTAAACATACAAAAGTTTCAACTGTAAACTGTTATCGTTTTACGACCGCGCCCCAGCCTATTGCTAGACGATAAACATGTCCGTGCGAGCATAAAACAAGACAAGCCCGGAAATATCCACAGACAAACAGACACCATACATAAACCTGGCAGAGAAACGGCAGTTGAAGTTCGCGTAAAAAAATAAAGCCTCTCGTTGCATCCGATTGGCAAGTGGCCAAACAACACTGAAGAAAGAATACCGCATTACTTAAATTGATATGATACATAAATTCTGTCGTAGGTATACATATATTAAACGTAACGCACCTACCAGCAGAGCGAGTTTACAATAAACTTTATTTCTTCTACAATCTACTACTTCTACAATCAAGAGTATTAAAACATTTTTAAAACAATAATTTTATTAACAATAAATATTTTTTGAAGATGGCAGAACCCTTCGTGGTCCGACTAAGGCGAGCTTCTCTCTTATAATTTATATAACCGATTCCATGGCAGCTTTTGCTTTTTCGAATTGAATTTGTTATTAAGAAATGCACTTATATTTAAAAGATATCACTCCTATTGCCTATGACAAATTACAATATTATCTACTTTAATCAGTTCAATTTAAATGTATTTTAATAAAATTTCACTCTAACACTAAGTTGCGTAGGGCAATGGGAATTGACATTGATGACAAAATCAGCTTGGTGTTCTTTCCCATCTTTAATTTTCAATCAGGCAAACAAAAATCTGTATAAAAAAATGATAGTCTCGTATGACTTATATTAAATACATAAATCACACTGTTAGAAATCATAATATGCTAAAAATAGGTTAGTTAAGCGTGCGTATTTAACAAAAGTCATATCAATTATGACATACAGCATGGATTGATTTTGAACAAACTTTTAGTATATAACGTAAACATAGCAAAGAAAATGACGTTCCCGCAAAACCAATCAAATAGCAAGTGTTCACTGAAGTAGACAACGGTTCGTAAAAGGCTACTCTTTAAACCGGAGGACACGAGTCAAGCAAGTCAAGCGCAAACAACAACTTTTGTAGTGTTGAATCAAATGAAAAGCGTGCGGGAAAGCCTTGGAGCGCGCGAGCAAGCCGCAGACTCCTTGGCGACGACCGTTCAAAGGAAAATAGGGCGACAAGATATGCGAGAAAAACACTCCAATGAAGGAAATTGAGTAGAACTTGCCCGTGGGAAATGGAGACTTAAATGAAACTTTTGATGGCGACAATAGAGCTATGACAGTGAAAGCGTTCAAGCGTTGTTGCTTAACATTTGTATTAAAATGTAATATGGACTTGTATTGGACTAAATCTGGTACACAGAACCAAGATAAAATGATTAGAATTAATATCTGAGCAATTCACGATTCTTAATGATGAGCGTATAAAAACAAAAAACGATCACGAAGGTATAATTAATTCGCCAATGTGAGTAACCTCATGAAATCATTGGAGGATAAAGTAAAAAATAAACGTTTGTGATATAAATACATGCTTTTCTGTTGATGATCCAAAGCAAATACAAAAAGTTCAAACACCGGTCTAGACTTGAGGCGAATGGCGTCACCGCTCAATTCAGTTATACGTTCATACGTACATTTTGCAAGTGTCAAAAGTAGATTATTCGCGACATTGATTAATAACAAATTGTACGATTAAACCTACAGAAGTCATTAAGTTTTGTGAACTTTTTTGTACGAATTACGCTAAAATTAAATCTTGATCATAGAATGTAGCCGTAAATATGAAGTTTAGAGGCCTGATTCACAATGGGCCCTAAACTTCCATAATGTAGTAAAGTTTATTTCTTGAAAGATTAGTTATTTCGTAGTTTACAAACTTTCAGGGTTTCAAACTTGAATACAAGTATAAGAGTCTGTTTTTATAAAGCCACGAAATTGCCTTGCAAATTGTAGCGACATTTGCTTAAAATTTAAACCGATACTTTAGCCAATAGAATTCGGTAAAGAGGCGTATGTATTGTGGTATTTGGCGTTTTGACACTGGCACATAGAATAGTTTTATTAACGAACTATCATATCATAGTGCTTACGTGCGTATGTGATATATGTAATAAACTGTTTCGCTGCAATAGTAGGTACCTAATCGGTTGGAAGTAGTAAAATTAAGCTATAACAGTTTAAAACAAGGCCGTCGATCTAAAAATGGCCTAACGGGTTCAGCGTCCGGTGCCCATGCGTAAAGACCGAAGTGTTTATTTACTGCACTGACTTTTTTTACAATGCTATAAAAACAAACACGACACGGACATAATATACGATTCGGATTCGACAGTTATTAATTATATTCTAATTTATTCTGTATACATTCGGATGTTTAGCTTACCGATTCCTATAAATGCAACTTGGTGCAGTAAGATAACTTCGATATGTGTATATCCATACAGTCATACAAGCATGTATACCCACGACTTAAGTTGGCTTTATATGGTAGGCCTGTATTACAAACATCGAATATGCAATGGTATTATACTTTCCCAGACAACATTATATTTTCCCATAGAATATTTTGACAGATACTACCTGTATCTGTGCGATCGCGTTACGGTAGACATAAGTATGCATACACACCGTCTAAAACATCTCTATTTTGTCTGCCACGGCACGCGTCTGACACACAAAATAATGTATATATAAAACCAACTTTATAGACATAAGTTGCATTGGCTAATGTATCAACAAACATGCGCGCTTATTTGCCCAAATACCAAGGTCCAGCGGAGAGAAAGTTCAAATATATTTTACAAGCTTTCTTTATTCAACATATCTATACCATAAATATATTACAAGCACTCTCTAAAGTAACAGTATTTTCCATTCAATTATCACGTGCGGATTTACGAGTACGAATCACTCGAGATTTTTAACAAATTGATCGGTGTCGCAAATTTCATTGAGATTCGACAATACTTTTTCTATAGTTCGGAAGCAGCAAACGAGCATGCATTCCACCTGACGGAAAGTGGCCACTGTCGCCCATGAACATCTGCAATGAACCCCACATAAAATCAAAGTCCCACCTAAGATTGACCACACATGCGTTGCTATCCCTGAGGACTAAGATCAAAACACAGCAGCGCTTAACACTGCTGTTATTAAGCAGAAAGAGGTTTGGCGGTGGTGTCGCAGGAGTCGAATCACATAGAGTTCTACCAAGTTAGAAAAATCTTTTTAATTTAATATTATTATTTTCCTTTCTGTTTTTAAATGTAAAAGTATCAGTAAATGTAAAAGTATCAGAAACAATCAAACAGATATTTTTATACATAAAATGTCTATAACTAAAATTTTGTTTGATATGCATGTGTCATAAAATTAAGATACGTATTTGTATACAAGTAGCTAATTAATAAAACTTGAATTTCAGGATATACTAGTTCCATCTAGGTCTAGACAAACCTGTTCGATCAAAGGATAACAGGATGATGTAGCTGTCCTCGGTCCTAGGTCAAATAGGCAATCAAAACATGAATCACAGCTTTAACACACAATTATACCTATTTACATGTGTACATTGCACTAGAATAGGTATAGCAATGTTTATTTAAAACACAACTAGAACCGACGATACTCTAGTAAGGATTGATCTGCAATTAAAATAAAGGTAACTATTATAAATATGAATTCGAGTTTGTTTGTTTATTTGTTTCTTTGTACCGCTGAAGGCCTAACTCAACCGATTACCTATTACGCAATTTGCATACACAATGCCAGGGGTCCAGAGAAGGACGTATTATCTTGAAATAATATACTACTCTCCAGGGATATTAAAAATATCTCTTATACCTACTTTTAAACCTACCGCCTACATATTAACGCGACCGAGGCTTCGGGCTAAAATTTGTATCTAAAACAATACTTATAAATTAATCTACATAGAGTACTTCAGTTAATGATATCTCTTCTATCTTATTTTTAGTGTTCCGTACGAAACGGGGACAACGTAACCCTATTACTAAGCTTCCGTTGTCCGTCTATTTGTCACAGGGCTCTATCCCTTTAATTTTATCAGAGAGGCGCAAGATTTATTTAATAAACATAGTAAAAAATGTTAATACTTTTCGGGACATTTCTATATAATCATAAAAAGGTCCCGATATAATAAAATAATACATTTCGCCACATTCGTTTTATGTATTTACCTATATTAACACTTAACATATTCAAAATGCATGTAATTATATAGTTGCTATGATAACAAATACTAAAAATAAATAACCGATATTTCATAAGTAATCGGTCAAGTGTAGGTAACACTTGACCGATTACTTTCATAAAAGTGAAATGATTATACATGCAACAGTCGAAAAAATACACTATTTGTATGTATTACGTATCGCATTTATCTTGTATTTTTTTCTGAATTGAATAATGTTTAAAAATGTAGTGTTAAGGTCAAAGATTAACAAACGGTTTGAGCCCCAACGCTCGTAGCGACTGCACATCTAATCAAATCTGGTTGCAGAGGTAGCTAAAAAGGTAATGTAATCATACATTTGCATACTTGTCGTCGGTGCATCCCGAGCAACTTTTAGATCAACATTAATAGAAAATAGAGTTTTCTGTTTATGTAATCGTAATAAAGTCGCATAATGATATTGCGTGCCCACATATTTATGAGGTATTTCACATATAATTATAATAATGATTCAAATTCAAATGCATTATCTGAGTATAAAATGTTTATATTGTGCAGTCGAATTCACCTATCACACATACATATTTATATTCACATAATATAACTTCTTATGCATAAGACGAGAATTCTTTGTAAGTGCTTAATGTTTATTATAATAAAGAAAAACGAGCATGCAACCCGTCAGATAGTAAGTAGCAACTGCGGCTCATGGACATATGTAATGAACCCCATAAGACTAGAGCCTTACTTGAGATTGGTCACAGATGCGTTGCTACTACTGAGAAGCAAGTTGGAAGGGGTCGTTCCAACTTGCATTTCTTTAATTCAGCAGCGCTTAACATCGCTGTTATAGACTGAAAAAAGATTTGGCTGATTTATGTCCGGCTTCTATCTACAAAGGGTTCCACCACCTTTATATTTTTAAATTTGAAAGTAACAAACGAGCATACAGTCCTGATGGTAAGTGTCCAACCACGGACATCTGTAATCAACTCTAGATAAGATCAAAGTCCTACCTAAGGTTAACCGCAGATGTCCTGCTACCCCTGAGGACTAAGTTTTAATGCCTCGGATAAGTATGTCTTCCTTTATACTCCCTTCAGACCAGTACACAGTAGCGTTTAGCACTGCTGATATAAGGCAGAAGTAGGTGTAGCGGTTGTGCCGCCGGAGTCGAACCACAAAGGGAACCTTCAAATGCATTCAGTTATAAACACGCAAATGATGCAGATGATAATTACGCATATAAAGTTGTTTGACCACAAAGAAGCGCGGTGGTTACGATAACCAAATATAACATTTGTTAACCAGCCAATTGCTAAATTGCGAACGTCCAATCGCTTGTACGATCGTTAATCACTTCGTGCCCGGCATTAATTATAGTGCTATCGAAATGTTCCAGTTATTCGTATAACTTAAATCTCCGAGACAAATTCTACATTTCAAGCTTCCAAGAATTTCGTTAAGTTTAGCGCAACATCGCGTTCTTATCGGAAAACTTCGCGTAAATACAAGCGGAGATTAATTTTGTATGAAAATTCTCCGCACTTTTTTATTTTTATAAGAAATTTAGACCCGGTTTTCAGCAGCCTCGAGTGTCACGCGAGTTTTACTTAATGAGCCATTACGACAATGTGTTTATGTCTGAAATTATGTAAATTGACTCATGTACATGAACTGACTATATTATTATTTACTGGTCCGGTTCCTTTTACAAAACCCAACTTTCGAACCGGTCTCGCCGGGCGCTATGTGTTTGACACACTATTATGGAAAATATGCGCGAATAAATCCTTTTAATAACTGTGACCGCAATAAAATATGTTTTATTAGAGCTTTAAACGACACGTATTTGTTCACTCAAAAAGTGACATAAACATAGTTAATTACTTACATTTGAAACAAACAACAATCTCGATTATCACTCGAGTCCGTTAGTAGTTCAGTCCAATTAGAACGAGGAGATCGTCTTACACAGATCACTATATAGAATCAAGAGTAGTATAACAGTTCAGTAGTAAAAGATCAGATACGGTAACTGCAGTTGACTGTACACTACTGCACACACGTCTACCGGCGAGCTGCGCGTGGACGTGACTGTACCGGCAGGCGGCGACAGAACCAGCCATAAACGAGAAGAAAATTAAATAAATATGCACGGCTTGCCGTAGGCACATACGAGGATGATTTGATGATAAATGTAACAATAATAATAATTTCAATAATAGTATGCCAATAAATAAAATTGAAATGTAATGCTACGTAATGTAATGTAGCTGCCATTTTACAATTAAGTAAAAAAAATATATCTCAATAAAATTATGTAAAAATTACTTAAAAACCTACTTTTAAGCCTGTAATGTAGTTATTCGATAAACCTTAAAAAATTGACGAGATTTGTCTTATACGACTGACATAATAAGTAGGTAGTGGCATTAGCGTAATTTTTATTCGGAAAAAAATGCGTTTCGGTTTTTTTTGTTAAAACAATCCTTTTATTTGACGAAAACCTTTGAAAACATTTTCCTAATACAACCATTACAAATAATATATTGAAACTCTTAAATAATAAAGCATTAATTGCATGTACGTAATGTACTAAACAAAATGCTTTTGATATTTTAAATACATACAAATCAAAAGTTAGGTTAACCTACTCGAGATAATAATATCAAAACAGCTTTTAGACAGACGCGAGAATTATTGCTGCCCCAGGAATCTGCCTTCAATCGATTCTATTAGCATGCCGTACTTGCCAAATGGACTATAATTTACGTTTAATTGGAACACAAAACTGTTCGTCACGGGTCTTTATATTATAAGTCATACTGGTGCTTAAACTAGCCTACTCGTGCTTAAACTCCTCACAAGTAGGGTAAGCTTGAAGAATACTTCACCACGCTTGTGCTTTTTTATGTTTTGGAAGTAGCAAACGAGCATACAGCCCACCTGATGGTAAGTGGCCACTGCCGCCCATGGACATCTGTTATCAACCCCAGAAAAGATCATAGTACTATCAGACATCGACCACAGATGCGTTGCTACTCCTGAGAACTAAGTTGGAACGCCTCGAATAAGTATGTCTCCCTTATCACACCCTTCAAACCAGAACACAGCAGCGCTTAAAACTGCTGTTATGAGGCAGAAATATATGTGGCGGTGGTGCCGCCGGAGTCGAACCACAAAGGGTTCTACCACCCTTAAAATTGGTCCTGCTATATGAATCGGTCCGGGTTTTGCCAGTGTGAACAGATCGTTTTTTCTACTATTTGAATGATTATATAGACGTTTGCACGCACTCTATGTCACATGCATATTGTTATAGTAAGTAGTTACTAATAGGATTACTATTTGTGTTAAAATAGTATTAGACTAGTAGTACTAAAATACAGTAACACTGGTAACACAGGAAGCATTCTTATTTACATCGCTAAGAGTACTTAAAAGATGGGTTTGTGGATGAAAAGTTGTTAAATGACTGTGACTTCGGCATAATATTAGTCGTTCCATTTACATATTTGATCACTATAGTGTAATTTAATTGTAAAATGCCTGTAAAGGCGACTAAAAGTTTACACGTACTTACTTACTGATCGTTACTTTTAGGGGCATTCTTATATAAGCAACTGTAGATTTATTTCAAGACTTTTCCGAGATATTTTTAACGCTTAACCTAAAGTATCATCCATCATCCTCAAAGTTACAAAGTAAAATATAATTTGTAACAGAAGACTGATACAAAAATACCACCATTATGGCACAGATCTATCACTCCCAGAAGACAAATGGGTCTGGTCGGGCTGCCGGGGTATCAATGTTGGAATCAATCGTTCGAGCAAAAGGAGTTGGACGTCGGCTAATTTTATCGAGACTGACGAGATCTATCCAGACCTAATGAACGTACAGGCATTCTCGTTATAGCTAATGTTTATATCACTTGAGGCTTGGCTGGCACATTTGTATCGTATCTCATGTACAGCCAATGCCATGTAGGGTTGGGGTTAGTCTTGGCACGATGTGACCACTTATCATAAAAAATATATAACGAGTTTCTGCATACACAAAATAAATAGTGAAAAAAAATTGATTCAAAATACCTAGTCCGATTGCACGAGTTTCTCAAAAGGAAAAATCTATAATTATCCTGAAATTTTCTATTATTTGTATAACCAGGACTTCACGCAAAGGTTTTGGGTATGGTGTGCAACAAAAATTTTATTGGGTCAATATTGTGGCGTTTTATTATTTCGGATATCATTGCACAACTTAAAATTGTTGTTTATATATGAATTAACATCGAAAATATGGTAACACAAGAAGTATTCATGCGGACTTAGTCTGGGGAACGCGTCAGCTCACAAAAACAGTTACTTTTAAAATCAGAGCAAAAATATGTTAAAATCTTATTCATGACCGATGTATTTACTTTGAAAATTATTATATTAACATTACGTCCCAGATTTGCTGACAGTTTTAATCCGCAGACTTTCTATAGTGGATAATTTCCGTCTTATGTCATTGAGTGATATTATGCTGACATGGCTGACCTACACTTCTAGAGTGATGGTCAGTAATTTTGTTATTATTCAGGGCAATTTCATGCAACTTAAGTAACTCTGATGACAACGACGGATATAACAAAGATTGTATAGTAGCTATGTCTACTGTCTATATCTCTCGTAAATAACACCTTGTTTTGACGTAGCTATATTTCTGTTCATATGCCCAATGTTTAAAAAAAAACGGCGTGTTTTTGATCGATCAGACTTTTGGATTAAATCAAATGTAACTGTTTCATATGGTAATAAAATTATATCACTGAAAGTAAAAACGAAAGTATAAATAATATTAATTTTGAACGGAACTTTCACATACAATATATCACATTAATGGTCATTTGTAAAACATCAGTGTTTAAATTAGTAAACGGTGTTCAGATAAACATTAGACTTGCAAATTTTGTTCACATCCATTACCATCGACACCAAATAAGTACTTATTAAAATCGGTACACAGATTTTATTTTAGTTAAGTTTTTTAAAAATAAACACAACCTAATATATTAAGATCCCCTATATATCGCGGTTGCTATAAACACACACAAAGAGAAGGGTACAATCACCCAGTCTTCGAAAGTCAATCCATAAATGTATCGATCACATGGCTGACCAAGGATCAAACTCACCGCACTCTTAGTAGAATGGTAGTCAGAACAGTGTCTAATATAGTAGGTATTTAAATGTCAATCGTCACAATTTGTATAGCACAAAATATTTTTTTCTTTAAAATGGTGAACAAGTAGTGGGCGGTAGGCTACGTGAACATAAAAAAACCTATCACATCATGACGTGATTAATTGCAAATTGGCATATGTGAGGAGGCCGTTTACTAACCTTTCATCCGCGGATTTTGCGAAACCGTTGAAAGGCAAATTATAAAACCATTTGGCTTCATAAGTACAGAGTAAGTAAGAATTATAAGGCATTTAAATGTGATATAATAACTGTGGAATGTTTTTGTTTACAGCTGATACGTTTAAAACAGAAATAATTTTAAAAAATAATTCTGTGAAAAATCTACTCTGAATAAAATATTTTTTGTTTTGATTTGAAGTGATTCTCAAGAATCAAAATACAACTATTTATTGTGAGATTTCATCGTCCTGCAAGAGTCGTCCGGCAAAAGAATTTACTCCTTAAAGGATTCAAATATGCTGCTATGCTGTTAGACGAAATAGAAGGCAACAGAAAGTATATAAAATAAGATTATTATCGTATTCGTCTCCTTTACTGGGAGATTTGGCTCGCATTTCAATGGAAATTGCGCGAAGGTATGTGAAATGCGGGCATGTAGACGCATTAAGCCCATTAGATGGGATCAGAGGCTCTTGAAGAAGCCAGATTACGCACTGCGAGATGTTTATGGAAAACGAATTGTGTGGATTACTTATAAAACTATTTTATATGATGATCATCAACCTATTAATGTCTGAGTAAGGCTTGAGTATCAATTAAAATTTTATCTTAGAACTTTCAAGTTGCTGGTTTCCACGCGAAATAATCCGTCATTAAAAAGAATAATTGTTTAAATATCCATACATGATTTATAAAAAAATCTGATGCATCGGGGTCGAAATATCGGCAAAATTAAGAAACGTATCGTGAGTATCCCTTAAAATATTAAAATATATCAATTCCACGATAATACTAGTCTAAAATCTGATGCGTTAGAATAGCAATTGCCAACCAATTACAATTGCCAAACTCGGATATTTAAGCACGGGAGAACGAAACTAAGAAGATACTGCAATTACTGCTTTTTTAATGATTTACGACGACTTTGCACATATGACACACTACCAGAGATAATAAAGTAATAATAAAAAGAAACTTACGACACAAAACTGAGAGTGCTTCAAAAATAAGGGAGTCTACATTGAGCTGTTCGTGAGACAAAATAAGATTTACACGAGCAAACTGAGTAAGACCGTGAGTAGCTGACGACGCCAATGAGTTATTAACAAGCATGTCAGGAAATCGCACACGTCGGCAACCCTAGTGTGGATCATAGCATTTATATCCGCCAATCTGAGTAATTATGATAAACGCAAATTTGTTGCTTATCTTATTTAACTAAATGTTCTTAAAA
>DWNY01001913.1:0-11792 GCA_018250635.1 Telegonus apastus
CACTCAGACGAATCATTAAATAAAGACGAATATATGGAGCACCATTAAACCTAATCTACATTATTATAAATAGGATACTAAATGAGGAAACTGTAGAGTGAGGTTATGGTGAAAGTAACTAAGAAGTTCTTCCTCATATTTTTTAATAAAAATCGCAAAATACCATTATTCATTGCTTGTAGTAAAGCCCAATTATAATAACCACGCAGTTGTGTTCACGAATTTAGTTGATATGCTACATATATTTCAAACCTATAAGTTCCCCGAGCGAACAAATGAGGAACCGTGAATCGAAGATCACGTAAGAGAAACTTCGCAGAGAAGTTGTGGTTAGCAAAAATATCCTGTCTGCATTACGTATTATTATTATTTTATTTAGTTGATTTGCATCGATCGAGAAGAAGTGTAAATATTAATATCCTGGAAAACGTCGTATTACAATAGGTATTTTTATGATATTTTTTTAATATTGTTTTTTTAACGTGATATTCCTTTGTTAACGTCGTTTTTATATTGCTGTATATTTTATTTAAAATTTTCTCTTGAACCGAATAAATTTATAAATGTCCATAGAACAAAAGAACAAAGCGATCCGTAGAACAAAATAAAATTAATCATATCCTACTAAAATACTAACCTTTAAAATTTGCATTTTCATCGGCCTACTTACTTAAACAAAACAAATTGAATATATCAGAAACTGCCTGTTGTACATTTTGGCCGCTATACAACATCCGATTTTACTCCTTTTACCCTGAATTTTATACTAAAAATGCAAACAGTGAATATCGCTGCATAGCGAATAAATAAAAGCTGCAAAGAAAGATGCAAATTGCTACGCTTTGCAAAAATACAGGTGTCGACTTTGCATCTCGTTACCAAATTTTCGTCAAAATTTTTTATTGCTGCTCTACAGACATACATAAATTTTCAAATATTTCTTTTAAAGTCTCTATATTTTTCAACGAAATGATCAATTATATGAGGTATTTACTAGGTAAGTGTAGGATGTAGAAATAGGAATTTATATGTATTAAAAATTTCGGTACACTCAATAAATCAACTCCAATATGAATTTATCAATGTAGGTATCTCATTCTTTGCCTCAAGGCAGCGGGTCTTACGGCGGCCGTCAACGCCGGCTCCGGTGAGCAATGAACTCACCGAGGGATTTTTCCGGGAAAGTTAAGGTTCCTAGAGGCCCGAAACCTCTGCGCATAAGATACGGCACCGCACGGCATAAAATGTCATTACTCATTTCATTCTTATATATCGTATCTTCATTGTATACATGTGTATCACAGATATATAATTAAAATCGAATACCTAGACATATTTTCGGTGTACATACAACTAATAAAATAAACTTACTTTTTACATATAAACGTGTTAGAGAGAATATATTTAAAAAACGCATTTATCTATACCCAGTTTCTAATGGAAGGAACGAACGAAAACATACAAAAAAGCTCTTTGCCTGGAACTTGTAGAAATTCACTTTGCACTCCATATCAAATTCACGGCTCTCCCGCTAGGAAATTCAAGTTTTTAATCACAAAGAAGACGTTACGTAGAAGTGCTTTGCAGCAAACTAGCGCTCCACTGGGTTTGAGCGAGGTTCATTATGATTTTACACTACTTGTTCTTTCATTGTCATTCTGGCAATTAAACGACTACTTTTAGGTATACGAATTTGTGTGCACTTCAAAATCACAAAGAGAACTCACGCTATATATTTCCTTGTTTCACGAGTTGTTGTTTTGTTATTATGATCTATACAATCGTGAGACCCGTTGAAATATTATTTTATACTAGCTGACCAGGCGAACGTTATTCTGCCATTTGTATTTAGAAGACGCCGATGTGCCATTTGTATAGAGAAATTGAGTAAAAAAAGTTACTTATGATTTTAAATTGTAATAACTTTTGATAGAGTGGATTGATTTTGATAAAATAAAGCCTAAATGTTAAGTTAAGATTCATACTATATATCTCTATTTCCATGAATTTAATCCCGTTTTGGCGATAAGTAATTTTAAACATACAGATAGCGAGCCAGAGTTACATTATTATTATATATACAGATGAAATAGAAATAGTACGAAGGCAGAGTCCGCATAATGTGAAGTATCATTATTCTCACTCCTTCAGATAACTTCAAACAGAAAGGAATTCTGGCGTAAAGGAACAAACCACAAAAGATATATCATCCTACAAATTCTGCATTTATTAAGTTTTAATGTTTTTTATACATGCTGTAGACTTAACTGTGCCATGCAGTTTATACGACAAATTTTATTGAAATTCTTTAAAAGATTACCTACGTACATTTTATTCCAAATTATAACATTACATACAATTAGTACATTGTAAAGGTGCGCTATTAGATGTTATTTATACATATTATATGCCTGTCTCCTCTAATTTTGCTGTAAAATCAAATTGATTTATCGATATTGTCCATACACCCGAGTATTCATTAGAATTCCGCCGATGCTCTAATTTGCTAAACTCATCAGCAACTATCAAACCGTCGAGGGCAATATCGCGAAATTTTGCCACCTTCCTCTACGTAGAATATTATTGAAACTTTGATATCTATTTCGATATATCGGCAACTGTTTGGATTATCTAAGTACCCAATATTATTTAGTTAATTAACCATACTCAGCAATATTTGAAACGGAAAAAAATGACTTTCAGTTTTCCGCCCCGAATATTCGGTTGGGTTTTAAACCGATACGACCTTCATATCTTTCCGTCCGGAAAACGACCGCATTTGTGCGCCTTGTCAAAAATTATGTATAAAAGTGCATTCAGGATTTTAGTTTTGGTAATAGAATCATTCAACCTGCTGAAAAATACATGTGCGTCTAGACTAAATATCGTTTCGTCGTTTTAGATTTTAGTAAATACTTGTTATGTATAACATCCTATTCCATATTGATGGAACAATGTTTTTTTAAAAATGAAGCGCAAATGTAGAACAAGAATCAACAATTATTACAGAAGAATTGGTAGAATTTTAACGGAAAAGTTATTTAAAAACAGTTTGGATATCACAGTGCGAAAGAAGGTAAGAACCTCATTTCGGCATGCAGTATAATATACTTTGGCTGCAATACTTCTGAAATAATTAATACAAATATAAATGAAACATGTAAATATGCCGCTACGAGTACTTACGAATAACTACTTAGAGTAACTTCCGCTAGATGACTACCGTCATATTCTTTATAATAATTAAATTCCAACGTTAATTTACCGTCAACGTTATACAAGCGGAAAGCGAGCTAAATTATAAATGCTGTCAGAATATATAAAAATACGTACGTAAGGTTTACTCGTGTAATCTGTGACGTCAAAAATCTGAAGGGCGGCCATAGAAGCGTAGTCTCTTGAGAGCATTATGAAAGCGACGAGAAACAACGTGGATAATATCTTCCATATGAACGCTAATTTAAATAGCTGGAATACCGAATAAATATTACGGAAACTGGTATGAAATGAGTAGAATAGTTTATTATATTAAGGTGGGTACTGACCAGAACGATTTGTATGTAACGCAGTAATTTGAAAAACATTAAGTGCGAACTTTATTCACATATGTATCTGACCAGTATAGTTTGTTAGGGAAAGTACCTAAACTACACACCTATTTCTAGCGTGTTCTCACGTTTCGATTGAAGGATTTGGACGCCGTTTGACTTACAGCGACGATCAAGTTCTCAGCAGTAGTAACGCTTGTGTAATCGGATTCAGGGTATAATCCTTACAGTGTATCAAGTTTGTTTTGGATGCCCGTATGCAGTACTGATTACTTACAATCAGATGGACTGCATGCTCATTTTCTATTTTAATGATATAAAAAATAAGCGTTCGGGATATTGACGGACGGAAAATTTACAATAACAATATATATAATATAAATACTGATATCGCATTAATAATATGCCCACTTGAATAAAACGTGAACGCCCATGGTCAGTACGTACATTAACATATCATATCCTCATTCCTCACAGCTGTATCAGCTCTTTAGGATTATTAGATTTTTGCAGAGAATATTTACTTAAGTTCTGAATACTTGTTGTATGAGTAGATTTTTTTAAATATTTAAATTACGAGTATATTAAAACAGCGGATAAAATATTCCAGCTAAGATCTATTGATTTGAGATCGACTAGTTCATTCTACTAGTTTATACCAAAACTAGTAGAAAAAAGGTGGTAGAACCTTTTGTGCTTCGACTCCGGTGGCCACAGCGCCACACCGATTTCTGCCTTATAACAGTGGTATTAAGCGCTGCTGTGTTTTGGTCTGAAGGTTGTGGTAAGGGAGAAATATTTATCTGCGGCTTTCCAACTTAGTCCTCAGGGTAGCAACGCATCTGTGGCCGACCTCAGGTAGGGCTGTGTTCTTATCTGGGGTTGATTACAGATATCCATGAGCGGCAGTGGCCTCTTACCATCAGGTGGGCTATTTTCTCGTTTGTTACTACCATAACATAAAATACTGAATGCTCTCCGTGTATTACTTAAGATTCCACTCATTACCATATCACTGAGGGTTAAAGCCTGCATACAGAGTTTATTGTAAGGAGTGAGACTGTCTCTCCTTGAACCTAAGTTAATAACATTTTGCCTTGATGACCAATGACATTCAAACTCTTAGCGACATTAAGTCGCTCCCTAGAACTACGTTTTCTTTTATTCCAGTCAACAAGGCAACAGAGCTTAATCGTAGGTATCGTAATGCAGGGCACGTCTATCGTTTAAACTGCAGAAGCGCCGCTGATCGGGTTAATTTATTCCATCGACACGACCCACTCGTGCTTAGTAACCCGCGATCATGTTGCTTCGATCCGCTCTGCATATTAGGTGTTTAAGTATAGATAGGTAAGGAGCCAGTAGGTACTCAGATCTGAATAAACTTATCATATGGTCTCGCTCGATTAGGGGTTAGATGATTAAATTACAGGCACGCATCTTTGATTTTGAGTTATGTGGTCGTAAGTTAATTATATTTCGCTCAGATAAAGTTATGAGAAAACCGTACTAGACGTATACAGCCTACTAGACGATATATGTACGTCTATAGTGAAACAATAGTAATTTTAACAAAGGGTTAGAGATTTTCTATACCTTCTCCTCATACGACGGTAGATTTATTTCTGCCTTATAATAATAGTGTTTAGCGCTGTGTTCTATTCTGAAGGATGTGGTAAGGGAGACATACTCTTTCCAGGCGTTCCATCTTAGTCCTCAGAGGTAGTAATGTGTCTGGCGGACCTCAGGACTGTGATCTGTCTGGGGTTGATTACGGATGTCCATAGGTGGCAGTGTCCACTTACCATCAGGTGGGCTGCCTGCTTGCTACTTCCATTACATAAAAAGGTTTGCATTGCCTGTCACAATGACATTGCGGAAATCGAAGTCAATACACATTACATTTTAATGCTGTACGGTGTTTAATAATTAGATCCTCGACGAGTTCAGTATTTATTACATGAAAATATGCTTCATAGCTATATTATCTTACACTTAAATTCCCAGCATCGTTACGGTCATCAACACACACACATCAGCAACACACTTAGACAAGTATCTACACAATACTTATACAAGTAAGAAGTTTAAATAAATAAAAACTCTGCGTGTCAGATCCTCCGTGCAGATCGTCAATATACGTGTGATATGTCCTAACAGTTGTAATAGCAAGTATTATCCTATAAGCATTAGTATCAAGGTATTCGTACAATTTAGCAGCAGATATACATTGCTTTGCTTTCTAGTTTCACCCGATTAATAGTTTGTAAACCGCTATGTGGCAGAGATTATACTGTTGAACGCCCATTCTATTCACTAAGCACCGTCCGGCTTAGCTTTCAGCATCCAACACACGAATAGATTTAATACAAGATCTATGCCAGAAATACTCGTCTATGTTCAACAAATACAGATTATGGTATTTTAGTTATCTATAGCAATCCTATAGCAATTAAATCGCACATTGTTGATCTAATCGAATTTTAGGATTAAAAGGAATATAATATGAAATCAAGCAATTACGACTTAAAATAAACTTAGCCACTCGCTTCATAAAATAATAATAAACTGAGCTGAAATGGCAGTTATAAAATAATAACCTTTAAAATCGAAGTGTCTTGAATAGTGGCAATAAAGAAATTGCAAATCCAAACAATAGCGACGACAAAGAACCTCGTAGTCAGACTGGCTCTGTCCACAGTTCTAAACGATTTGCTGTAAGAGAAAAGCAAAGAGTTATTCGCTAAACAAATAATTGAAGAAACGATACAATAATAACGGGAAAAGTTCTTTTGATTTATATTTTATTTGTGACAAGTTACTACTAAAATGTTGGCCTTTTAAATGTTTTATTGCGCGAGTGGTTTGCCGATAAAATAATAAATCTTCGTATGAAACGAACACCAATAAAACATTTATCTATTTAGTTTATCAAACTCAGCCTCTCAATCAGGGGGTCTGAGGTTCAAATCTCACGCACGCACCTCTGACTTTTTGAAGTTATGTGCGTATTATAATTTAATTATCACTTGCTTTAACGGTGAAGGAAAACATCGTGAGGAAACCTGCACGCTTAAGAGTTCTTAAAAAAAGTTCTCAAAGGTGTATAAAGTCTACCAATTCGCACTTCGCCAGCGCCGTGTACCTAAAAGCCCTCTCATTCCGAGAGGAGATCCGTGCCCAGCAGTGGGACAATAATGGGTTGACGACACGACGCAGTTTATCAAGCGAAATTCTATTTCAGAATCATAATATTATGCCGAATATCCGCATGCATTTAATCTGTATAGATTATCATCATTACATATCAACAGCGTAACAGACGCTTTGAAACGCTTCATAAACTAAATTAAGTTATAGCTCAGATAATTTAAGCTGCTTACTCATAGTTAATATGAGCGGAAGTGGTGTTTAAATTTATTTTTTGCCTGAACTGACATTGCATTATCAGGTCTCGTGACGACAAACACGTGATATTGTCTTTTCCAACACATTTTGCCCAGGATGGCACTTCGTAGAACGTGGCGACCAGATATCGCATTGCATCTGCAAGATCGCTTGCGTGCTGAAAGTAAAATAACGTTACAATTATTATGTACAGTGGATTGGTAGATTTGGTTAGCGTTACATTACATCTGATTTGGACGGGACTTTAACACGAAGGCTTTGTAGACCATTAAAATAGTCATTTAGTATGCAACTTTTTTATCACAAATACTAAGGTAAGATACTCATACGCGCAAAGAAACCGTTAAATACACTTCTAGTATTTAACAGCGGAAGAACCCTTTATGGATCGAATTTGATGCCAACACCGCCATACCGGTAAACTACCATGCTGAAAACGGAGAAACACATATATATCCGAGGCGGTCCAGCTTAGTCTTCAAGGATAGCATTGCATCCGTAGCTGACCTAAGGCAGGACTCTAATCTTATCAATAGATGATCAAAGATGCCCATTGGGGACAGTGGCAACTTACCAACAGAAGAACTGCATTCTCCTTGGCTATTTAACTGTTATCAAATATATAGATACTTCTTTTTATCTAAATTCAATATTGTCTTTGGAAAACTATTAGCTATGCGTGAAAATCATATTGCACTTATAATTAAATTAAATTACAGACTATATAGTGCAATGACGTCAAACACAACGTATCAATTGACCCTCATCAATCCATATCAATAGCAAGGCCACAGCTCGTTAATTTAACGCCTAATTTAAATGGTCTCGCAACACATTTCATAGAGTAGAGCGATTTCAAAACCAAATAAATTATTTTATCTCTAATTAATGAATATCACATTAATGTTTTACGTGGAAAGTTTCAAAGACTATGTATTTTATATTTACCTCGGAACCCGTATTCAATGTTCAAAAATAAAAAAGCTACACAGAGCAGCACTTCATAAACAGAAGCAAACAAATCCGATGCATGGTACGTAGAGTGATGTAATAGACTCGAAAAACCGATTCCATTCATACAACCATTAATATTCAACAAAAATGAATACCTTTTCAAAAATCATAAAAACATTGTGATCAACAACACGATCTTGAATAGAACTGGGATTTATAAAACATTCCATGCATATAGGTACCTATTGAAATCGGAACGTGCACAATCAACAAATCACTCAAAAATTAAAAAAAAACCACGAGCACAATCCCTCAAATGCCAATTACTAAAGCTTGCTGGTAGTTCTCCGTTATTATGTAACATAAAACAGTTGGATAAGCCTTTTTCAGTTTTGATAACTACAAGGGCTCATTTACATTACAGCTATCGAACGTGACGTGCAGACATCATAATTATTTTTCTATTCATTATTGACAGTGTTGCTAATCTAGCGATTCTGTTGCTGGAAATGACAACTCTTGACTCGCGACGCGACGCGATGTTATGTTATGCGATACAATGCGACCAATACTTCGTCGCAGACTGATTAAGGCGACAACGTGGGCCACAAATGCATGCAACGACTATTTGATATTTTCGTGTCGCGTCGAATCGCGTCGCGTCGCATTGCTGCGTTCGTCGTTCACCTAGGATAACGGGTCAGCGGACAAAACAAAATAATCGCTAAATAAGGTTGAACGACATTTTCACTACAAATATTACATATTTAGTAACAAAAAAGGGCTGAAAGATTAAATTTTAATCAATAATTAGCCTTACTGATCTTTTTTTCGCCGTTAAATTTTGATTCGGCTTACAAAATAAATTTCCGCATGCGCTACCTTTTTGCCGTCAATGCTGTGTTCGGCTGATGGAAAATACAATTTAGCGAGTTTAGATGTCTTGTCTAGTCGTCTTTTGGAGTTTTTTGGAGTTAGCAACACTGCCCTTGCCTGAATAGTAGTGTTGTAGTAGGTATAAATACACATTGTATAAAAGAATAATGTAATTTCTTTAATAATAACTCCATACATGCGCGGTGATGATTGGTAAAAACCCTATTTGAAAAGGCCTAATTTCAGTACATAAGACTGCATAACAGAACAGTTTCTATCCTATTTTATTCTGGACAGTAGTTTTTAGTTTATGTAGAAAATGATTAAAATTATTAAAATTGATGGAAATCATCGTGGATTTAATAATGTGACTCCAGTGCCTCCTATATCTACCACATACCACCATCGTACTAATCTTGTGTTCCAGTTGAAACACTGCAGCAATACATGCTAACCTAACGGGTCGTTCCTATTTAGTATTTATTAGAAGAAATCATTTACAGTAGTGATTATTTACATTATATCACTACCTGATCCCTGCGGTTTCACCCGCGTTAAAGAAGTAAAAAGGCATACATTAATATCTGCCTAATTAGCAAGTGACATTAACACTCGCGACGGCCAGCCGCATGGGCATGGAGGGCGCGCTAGAGCTTTTTCAAAAATTAAAGTAGTCTAAGTTACGCCTTAGACCTTCAGTTATCTTTAGTGAAAGTCCCCTCAAAATCGGTCCAGCCATTTATAAGATTACTTCAGCCAAACAGACAGATTTTTTTGTTTTAAATCGCATTTTTGTTATATATACCGTTTATACTTTCATATCCATTTAGTAAAAAGTTGTTATTTTGATGTTACAAACAGACACTTCAATTTTATTTATTTGTATAGATGTATAGATATACACAGAAACATCATCGACTTTTTGCCTTTCTGTGTTCCTCTTTTGTCACGAAACGAGATAGGATTAGGTTAAGTTTACTCACTAACTAGCGCACATCGCGTTAAACATGACTTGTGAATCTTGAAGTGGTAATGAATTTTTAATCAGACATAACTTAAAACATAAAATAAATCAAAGGTCAGTTGGACCGATTTTCCCGTCTACAGTTTCCATTACACAAAAACTTTGTTTAATTAAAGTTCTTCCGTCAACAGCTGAATCTGGTTTTATTTACCTCTTCATTAACGTTCTCAGTTTCTCTTTCAAACTTATTAAATCATAGCAACTCGCAGCCCGACCCGTGTCTTTTCCCTTTGTGTCAAATGCTTTCAATTTACAGTTGGACAGTCAATATTCCGCTTCGAGAGAGCGCTCGTGTATTAAATTCCACTTTTAATATTTTCCAGTAAAATAAATATCTACTGCGCTTTCCCAGTATGAAATAGAAGGTCGAGTTCACGGTTACAACGAGTGCGGAAAAAGAATTTTCATTTTCAACGATCATGTTCAAGTTCAAAGGTTCAGGACTAATACCTAGTTATGAAACAAGTTTTATTTATTTAGTTTTCCTAAGCACTAGGTCGTAACGAGTTCTAGGAACTACTGATTTAGATATTACATTTCATTACACTTGGATACATTTAGATATTAAAATGGTTCCCTATTTTTTTCATTGAAGTAAAGCTATCCACCGTTATATCTGAAAGCAATTAGTCTGAAAATTGTAGTAATTGAAGTATTAGGTACCTAATCACTTTCATTTTTCTAATTTTTTAAGATCAATTGTTTAAACTTATTTGATAGGTATATTTTATTATATTTGTGAAAATATATGCCTAATCATTATTTACATTTATAAAATTTGTGAAGGTAAATTATAATATTATTATTAATATGACGACTAGTCATACTATAAATGTAACAAAGGACGTTAATGTTGGATCGAAAACTTTTATAGAAATGGGATAAATAGTTTAGTAGAGCATAAAGAACGAATACATAGACATACATTCTAAAATTAGACATAGAATTATGCTTCCATCAGTTTACAGCATACATGTATTGTTTTATGCAAATGAATACCTTTAATCAATTTCAGTGAGGCTCTTGTCAGTACGTCTCCGCCAACGCTGGAAATCAACACCCACGCACGAATGTACTATTCTGTTTCTATTAATTCTGCATAATAATAAGTTTTGTATTCAGGAGTCACTATATTTCACTAAAAAAAAATCGCTTCATTATTTTCTTGATGCATTTAAAAAGTAATATTATCAATTCGTGAAATGGCAATAATTTAATTGGGGTTTTGCAATAGATACCGGTGATCTACGAACAGGTCTTATTTTTCAAAAGTGTGTACTAAAATTTATTTCTTATTTTGTTACGCTGAAGCAAAATATTCTTTCTAATAGCAAAAGATTCTTACACATCCCATGATATGCACAATCACAAGAGAAATTACGTAGAGTTATTGGAAAGAATTGAACCATAGAATAGTATCAAATCGTTGCCCTTGAACGCCTCTAATAACTTTACGAAGAGAATTATACAATAACCGAATTGAAGAAGAAACAATCGCAAACAACATTAGCTTTCAAATTCATAAAGTAATCTGTACTCAGGAGAATGATAGTAATAAATGATGCCAACAATTATATGTTTCATCCTCACTAAAATCGCCTAGTGATTTTTCATTCTAAAAGTGGCCAGTGACCACCACGTAGGTAATAATGACTCGAACCAAACAATGCGTTTCATCCTTTCATGAAACACCGTTTGATGTGCGACGGCGTGCGTCATTTGATAAACGTTTGCTTCACAATCCATCAAAAGACTGAGCTTCCCTTTATATGAATCTATCATTTATGAATGTAATATCTGCTTTAAGTCTGCATTCATTTGCAATTTCATACTGAACCGTGGGCGGATATTGATTTTATGAATGGACATTTATGATAGTATCGAAAATATAGTAACCTACACAGAATAGGTATGCACAGACATTTAATAAGAAATTATGCAAATAAATAGGTACATGGTGTGTTATTTATATAAGCCTTATA
>DWNY01001914.1:0-11792 GCA_018250635.1 Telegonus apastus
AAAAATCAGAAGTAACTTTCCTTACGTCGAATTACTTACGTACATGAATAGTTCTACCTTAGTGGACTAGACGGCTTTATTGTAAAAACATCGCTGATTCACGGGCAAACTTCTAAATCTAAATGGCACAACAAAGTTCGCCTGGTTAGCTAGTTATTTTATAAATTTCTTTCCACTTTCCATGCATGCGTTGTTTGCAAAAAACTGCTTAGCGATAAAGATGCTTATTGCATACTCATCTAATCTGGAGTTTAATTTTTCGTTAAATTAGACTAAATGAGAAATCAATAATATTCTATTCTATCCTATTCTATCCTATTCTATTTTATTATCGATATGAAATGAAAACAAATATAGACATTATTTAATACTGCATTACAGTAATCATGTTAACATCTATTTTAGAAATACGTGTAGTACATTGGCCAGTAACTTTACCTTCATAAGTGTATCACAGTAGTCTAGCCACGAGAAGAAACTTGTGAGTTCTCTGTACCCGTGGAATTTGTTATAGCCCTTATCACCAAAATCGTGTGCAACGTATCTGTAAATTCCAATAAATATTACATTATTTTATATTTTTGTTTGTCTTTGCTTATTTTTATTTAAAAAAATACAATTTTTTTTAATACTGAACAGGCAAACATTAAAAACTTTTAATACATAAAAAAAACATAATTAATAATACGAATAAATCGGATAATAATATATACAATCTTTGTCAGGAAAAAAGAATTGAAAATAATTAAAAGGACGTCACAAAATAAAAAATTGGCAATGTCTTCCTTAGCCAGCGGCGACGAGGGTGGCCATCATGACACCCTCGCAGCCAGAGGACCTGGCTCCCCTGGGGGCACAGAGACACTCACGCCCAGGTGATGTTGAGGTGGTCCACGTCGTTGGGGTCCACGTCTGGCGGCACGCAGCGGTACTTGCCGGCCAGCTTGTCCACGATGGTCTCGCACACCGGGCTGCAGCTGGTCACCAGGTTCGCGATGTCGTCCTCGGCCAGCGAGGACACTATCATTATGCCCTCGCAAGCGCGGAGGACCACTTGGTTGTCCTGGGAATACAAAAAAAAATCATTAAACGAACGAACGAACCAAAAGAATGAATGAATGAACAAGCAATTAAGGACTACCCTACGTTTTATAACTACGATCCGCGTGGCGGAGCATTCACCATACAGGTCTGACACACAAGGAGTGCCGGGTTCGATCCCCGGCCAGACAAATATCTAAATGATGAATTTAGATTTCTGTTCTGGGTCTGGGTTTTTGTGTATTCGTCTTTGTGTTTCCATGGCACCCACGACAAGGGAGAAAATCCTACTGTGGGGCTATGAATGTAAAATGCGTTATAATAATAGTATCCAGTGCTGCAGTGTTCTGGTTTGAAAGGAATGAGAGGTAAGGTTACGTTAAAAAAATAGTGGACAAGGCATTCCAATTCAGTTACTTCTTAGGAGCAACAAAGCATCTAAGGCTAGCCTCTGTCACAACTTTTTTATAATACTGAAGTAGCAAACGAGCATGCAGTCCACCTGTAGGTAAGTGGCTACTGCCGCCCATGGATTTATCAACCCCACCTTTTACCACCCCCAGATTAGACCAACAGTCTTATCTGAGGTTGGCCATATATGCGTTCCTATCCATTAGGACTAAGTTGGAATGCCTACGAGTAAGTATGTCTCCCTTCCCGCAGCCTTCCATAACATAAAAAACCATAATTTTATAAACGTCCAGTAGTTTATGTTGCATGATTAAATGTTGCATAACATAGTACGCGTAGCGCGAATGTCATTGTTCAAGAACGTCCGCTGAACTTGGCCTCAAATGATTGCACTCGTTACGCCTCGCTGTTACACTCAATGAAACTTAACAATACTGAAATGATTCTTACCGAGTTGTTTATAGAAATTGTGGTGATCAGAACTTCGAATTTTTTTTATGTTTTTGAAGTAGCAAACGAGCATGCAGCTGATGGTAAATGGCCACTGCCGCCCATGGATATGTAATAAACCTCAGATAAAAGCACAGTCCTACCTTAGGTCGGCCACAGATGCGTTGCTACTGAGGACTAAGTTGGAACGCCTAAGTATGTCTCCCTTACCACACCCTACAAATCGGAACACAGCAGCACTTAACTTTGGCATAAGGCAGAAATAGGTGTGGCGGTGGTGCGGCCGGACTCAAACCGCACAGAGTTCTACCACCTTTACCAACTCTGAATGTCAAGAATCTCTGTTTGTTTGAAGATGTAAGTCTTAAAATTAATTGAAATATATTTCTACTGAAAAATATTATGAAACAAACTACCTACCTAACAATTTATTCGTACTTAGTCAGGGTGGTTCTCTATTGCCTAAACCTTTCCTATTAATAAAAAAGTATATACTTTTCGTGCATCTAAATATTTTAAAAATAATTACATGTTTGTATAGTATCATTAAGCATGATCTTGAAAACGGCACTTATTTTGGAAATGACTAATATACGTAAATCAAAGCATCTGTCTATACCATTCAATTTGCATAGATAAGTCATTCGTCCATTTATTACTCCTAACGTTTCTAAACTCAACTTTAAAACAGGAATTACACTTACAGCACTATTCAGATAAGACAGCAGCAGATCAATAAGTAGAAATTTATCATTATCCTCATACAAGGTCTTCTGACTCCTGCCAGAGTCCTTCTCGTCAGCGACTGAGCTGCTCGAATTAGTTCTACCGTCATCTTTAGTCCTTACAATTGATACATTCTTTAGGGTAATTGGATTTGGCATCATGTCCACTTCGAAGAGTGGATTTTTCTTCGGTGTTTGTATTTTTGGTCTGATAGGTATTAGTTTCTTGATGTCTTCCGGCAGGCCAGTGTTGTTTCTGTCTTCCACGAAGGGTGTGGTGAAGATGTTGGCGAGGCCGGGCTCTTTCCTCACCCAGCCGCACAGAGTGAGAAGGAGTTCCACTTCTTCCTTCTCTGTTGGTGATGCTGGGCTCTCGTTGCACTGGATTAACATCCTCTGGAAGGAATACAATTTAACATATATTTTTTATTGATTAAATTTCATGGTAATTATATATTATTACGATTCTACAACAGCAGTCCTGTTGTAGAATCGTCCAGGTCAGTTGAGCCAGAAGACCAAAAACACTGTGTTGACTGTAGGTCCGCAGAAATAATATCTGGGTAATTTTGTTGCTGCGTTGTATAGGAACAATACGGCGAAAAATAGATCGTCAAGACACACGTCGTAAATAGACACGGACCCCATGTGGCTCGCGGGCCCTGCTTTGGATAGTCCTCCTCTGCTAAATAGAGAACCGTAGTTGAGACTAGAGATTTGAGCTCTGTAACCGTAACCGAAATTATCGGATATCCGTAATAAAAATCTATCCGACACAGTAACTATGTACGTTTCTTAATTACAAAATAAATAAATCATTATTTGTACTTTATTTTCCTTTTACTATTCCTTAAATATCATCTATTCATAAACGAAACTATTCGAAAATAACCGAAGTAATTTCATATCAGTAACACGTATCTGAATCCATACCCAGATCCGAAATTTCATATCCATAACATCCCTAGTTGAGACATACGAGTATGAACTGCATAATTTGTATATTTTGTCGTAAAGTACCTACTTTTAAGTGCCATGTTTATGTTAGGCAAATAAGTTCTATGTACGTAGTACTGTTAGTTTTGATTCTAAAATAAAGAAAAAAAATTGTAAAATAGTTTAAAAAGTATTTTACATAAACATTTCGGTTTGTTTCAAAGGTTGGCGAACACTGCTCAAGATAATTGCTTAGATAACACATAATGGTGTTACAAGGTGATACTAAACCGCGATTAAGTGAAAACACGGCAAAATACCTACTGATTGTTAACTACCTACATCTTGCCATTACATTATTACATGATCGTATTTTATGAACACGTTTGCAGAGAATATAATATATTAAGTCGTAATTCCTATACATTTTTTTATAATATAGAAACAGCATGCAGCCCATCTGATGGAAAGTGGCCATTGCCTAAAGACATTTTTTATGTTATGAATATAGCAAAATAGCATGCAGCCCAACTGATGGTACCTAAGTGGCCACTGCCGCACATGGACATCTGTAATCAACCCCAGAGAAGATCGCAGTCCTAATTGAGTTCCACCACAGGTGCGTTGCTACTCCTGAGGACTAAGTTTGAACGCCTCGAATAAATACATCTCCTTCACCACACCCTTCAAAGCAGAACTCAGTAACACTTAACACTGCTGTTATGAGGCAGTAATAGAAAATCTGTAATCAACCCTAGAAAGAAATGAAGGCATTTCGATATACACCTCTGAAGACTAAGGTCGAAGACCTCGTGAAACGAGGCTCTCTGAATATACACTTTGAAGTAGAACACAGCAGCGCTTAGCACTAATGTGTCTATCACCTGTAAATCACATGCAATGTTTAATCACAAAAGCCTATCTTATTAGTATTTTCAATTAATATAAACCGTGTTGAAACTAGGACAAACACATGCAAAGAGGGAACGAGTAAAATCATATACATATGTAGATTATTTGATGAGCTCTGCTTAAAAAAGCGTGACATGACGAATGGCATTTCACATCCGTCATGTAAAATACTCTCATAACTTGTACAGTTAAGTTTGAACCTTTTGTGACGCAAATATTAAATTATTTCCACATTTTTTATCACTTTCGCTATTCATTTATGTAAATATATAACGTACTTAAAGAAAGTAATTTAAAAGACATTTATAAACCGACTTCTAATACCTATTAACTGAAAAGGAAAAAATATCTATATTACAAAATCTATTGAACCGATTTTGATGAAACTTGGACTATTGAAATCGATGTTGCATCATCACGATACGACTAAGTTTTCGAAAAATTCATGTTCAAACATACAAATAAAACACGTACACTTACCAAATTTATCACACACACCTACTTGAAAGCCTAAATAGATCATTCAATACTTTCCTGTTTTGAAATAAGTCAATAAATTAAATAAATATTTTTACGCAATTGGTTTTATTCAAGATTATTAAGCATAAATGTGTAAAAAAAATACGATTTCATACAACAATTGTAATTAATCTTTACAGCATTAATATGTAATTATTAATATGCAAGAAAATCTATTGTCTAAAGTAATTTCGACGTTAAAGTGTCGTAAAAACTTCGAAGCTATCTCATTTTCGGAATAAAATCAACCATACTCGCTCGCCTACACTTTGCATTCAGAAAATTGATATCAATCAATTCTAGCCAGATTCAATCAATAAAATTAATCAAAGTAATTCAATGTTATTTGTATAGTCATCTGACGCGGTTTTTAAAGACATTATCACTATAAAACGCATCGAAATTGTTTCAATGCTTTTCTGCCCTTGGATATAGGAGGAAACTTTAGGTTTCTTTTTAATATAGATAACAGTGTCTCTGCGAAGTCTGTACCTATCTTCTGTGGTTTGCTGTGCTAAGAAATAATAAAGGTCTTTGATCTGGGCACATAAGGATAATGAGGCCTAAATGACCTTGAGAGAACACTATTTTGTTAAAATAGATAGATGTAGGTATAAAAAACCTCCCGCTTCGTTATGGAGCATTAAAAAAAACATTAATGGTCGGTCGAGCCACTTTGCCAGAGATTTGGCAGTGACTAAGGGTGCCCTCGGACGCGGGGCCCTGGGCAAATGCTCAGTAACAAAGAGGGGCTTGGATATAATCCAAATAGGAGAAATTTACAATCTGTAACGAATCACAAATTTTACTAAATTCCTGCTATTGACGTTAATTTGTTATTATTGTTTCTACCTTGCCCTTCAAACCAAAAAATGATTAGAACATTGTTGTAAGACAGAGATGTTTGTGCGTTTGTATGTGCGTCTCTGTCTGCCTGTGTGTAGAGATATGTGCGTGTATATGTGTGTGTCTGCCTGTTAACGTGACTGTGTGCTTGCGCAACTCACCTGCAACGGACGGTAAACGTGCACGCTATTCACACAGGGCCGTGTCGTGCGACGCAGCAACGCCGTAGCCACCGCCAGCGCTAACCCCCTCGCCCCTGGAGGCCGATCTGAAGCCGCCAGAGCTTGGAGCGCGTCCAGCAAACATATCGACCGCTGCACCACCGCTTCCAGACAAGGACCCACTGTACCGCCGTGATGCTCTTTCTCTTCGTCGACTATTAGCTGGAAATCAATATAGTTCTAAAGGTGGTAGAACCCTTTGTGGTTCGACTCCGGCGGCACCACTGCCACACCTAGCACTGCCTTATAACAGCAGTGTTAAGCGTTGCTGTGTTCTGGTATCAAGGGTGTGGGAATTTACTTACTTATTTGGGACGTTCCAACTTAGTCCTCACGGGTAGCAACACATCTGTGGCCAACCTCCAGTAAGACTTTGATCTTATCTGGGGTTGATTACAGATATCCATGTGCGCCAGTGGCCACTTACCATCAAGTGGGCTGCACGCTCGTTTGCTACTTCCATAACATAAAACCCATAAAACCAGAATACAGTAAATTTGAAACATAGACCTTTAAAACATATATTTAAACATAACGCCTTTAAAACATATATTTTGGGCATGGATGCAGACATATATCTAGAGATATCTGTTTGTGCAGATATTCGCAAACTGAAATGCACAATATCAGATGAACTGTAATGCACTGTAATTGCAAATACATTGCAAATACAATGGAAAGGAACTGTAACTTTTGCATCGTTTTTGCTACTGACAAAGACTATTTTACTAATCAATCACAGTAGTGAATACACAACAGCTTAAAAAGATACATCCACATACACATATGTGTACATGTATGTATGACTGACATACTTAATCACTGTATAATATCATAGTCACCAATGTCACACTATTTATTTTACCTACTTATATATGCACATTGCGCATGCGGAAGGTATATTATGTACTAGTCTTTGAATTATCATCACCTTTTATGAAGACACTATAAGGAAAAAAAATACTGAGAAAATATCAATGCATTTAAATATTTTACAATTAAGATATTAAAGGTGTATAAAAAGAAAATTCGCATTCGTTAAATTGGTAACAAATTTGATAAGGCTACTTGAAGTGAGTAAGTAATATGTGTTGTAAACCTTAACTTAAAGCTAATATTCTTCATTTTGAAAGCAGACCAGTTGCTACCTACTAGGCAATAGTTGGTAGATGGGTACGTTGACCACTAATAAAACTGCCCTAAAAATTCTCTTGTCTTAAGTCCAAACTTCATTATGATAATGGTAAAAGTAATCTAATGAACTGATTTTCATGGTTCCTCCTCTATCTTACTACTATTTTAAATGAACTACCTATAGTTTGAATGAATGGATTTTGTTACTCAATCAGACCAGAACTGCTAATGTATGTGGATGAAATTTTGCAATTATATTATAATCTAGAATAGGACACAAGACTGTTTTATCCCAGAGAATAGATAGCTCCCATGGGATATGTTGAAAGAGGGCAAAACTGCAAGTACAGCCAGTAAAAACATATTACATTTATTACTCGCATAAACAATGTTAAGGTCACAGTGTAAGTCAGTGTTTTTTATCTCTTTGTAGTGTACCGTTTCGTTATGTAAACAATAATGAACTATGAATGCAAGGTTAAATGAAGTTGCTGCTTTAATTAGAAAAACACTTGAATAAATGTAAAGATAAGTACACAAAAAATACATGTGTTTCTGATTATAAAAATTTACAGCTTGAATTTTCACCATTTACATAACTGGTTCTATCTACATAATTTGAATGCAAAACAAGTATGCTAGATGGGGAATTTTGGAGAGGCCTACAGTAGATAACATAATGACCAAGAAAGAAATGACCATATTAACAATGCTATTTCTACCTGAATGTATTAGATGGAGGGTTATGATTTTTAGAACATATGTAACATTCCACACTAAAACGGCTTCACAGATTTGTTACAATTGCTATAGAGATAGAGGCTATATATTTTTTTAATTTGGGTTCTGCGAAGAAAAAGAGGAGGAAGAGAAAGTTCAAACAAATTATACCACACGTTATAGGGAAAAGGGGGGTGGGCAAGGGGCAGTGGTCTTTCAAAGCTCGTTTTTATAGAAAATTATGCTGCAAATGCAATACAACAATCAATGTTATGGTAATTTTTACAGATTCAAATTAATAAATTTCAAATAGCGCATGAGTCACGATAGGCATCCATCAGCCTTTAGAAGTCTACTGCTTAAAAACTGTCATCTGTTGATGGTACACAGAGAGACCTCACCGAACATAAGTTTGAACAAGTCATTACACAAATGCTATTTAAAAAAACATGATTTGTACGCATTACACTTTTTTACATAGCATTTGTTAAATGACTATAGAACTATAGAGCAAGTCACGATAATACTATACAATAAATGATTACTTCTCCGATGATACAGAATGCTTTGAAGCACCACTAGCTCCACACACTAAGTTTAAATTACAAGTTTAACTTGAAACATTGTGAAAAGATGTGTGTTATGGAGATTCTTTCGTGGCTTCTTCTCCACAACGAAATATCTTGCTAAGTGATGGTAGATTAATATCATTGATGTTCAAAAAGAATTCTGTTAGAATCCACTTTGAATAAAATATTTTTCATTTTGATTTAGATGCCGCTGCCCATCTCTTGGGCTTTGTCACTGAGTCACTTCCTGCACCATCCAAGGGAATAGAGATTTGTGATGCACATCACGTGTCAAATTTGTTATTAGCCAGGTACATTATTATTAACAGAAATTTTTGTTGATACACTTTTATAAGTGTCAAAGAAGTTAGTTGGAAATATAACACTGATTACTAATTCCATAATCAGCTTTGCTAATCACCTTGCTAAGAAAATTCTTTTAGTGTAATAGGATATGCCTAGTTGTATAATTCACACAATACTTTATTACTCATAAGAAAATCCTAAACATTAATTAAAGTGATTAGAAGTGAAGCAAATGAATAAAAATCGACGTTTAGTTGAGGTTACCTCTAAACTTTTAAAATTAAGAAAAAAAATGGGGGCTTTTCGCAATGCCCCCTCCCACAAGGGATGTTCCTATGACGACCCCCCCCCCCCCCCCCCCAAATAACTCAAAATTCAACGTGTCATAAAGTACTTCAATTAATGCAGATTATCAATTAAGGCAATTCAAATAGACTTCAAGAATGCTATTTTTATACCTATTACAAGGCTTCGAGAAATATTAGTTTTATAGCTTACCTGTAACATTTGATGCAGGTGGTGAGGTATCCTTGTGTCCTCAATGTGTACTTTACTGCTATCATCATAATTTTGGTAGAAATTCAGGATCATTTTCCAATGATATTCAAAATCTTCCAACCTAGTCGCCGGCGGTGCCAACTACAAGTAGGATAGGATGAAATTTTACTATTTCCCGCCGACTCACATTTCAAAATTAGAACATTTTTATTTTTTAATTACTTACTACGTCTGCGGCGGTCTGAAGAACATCGGAAAATCGGCTTAACATTTTACACAATATTTAGGTCACAAACATCACAAAGCTCATTGATCATAAAGAAGAACTTCGCATATTAATCCAAAAGCATCCATTTAAATATTTACAAAGGCATTTTGTTGTCTAAAATGTACTATTAAAATATAAACACGAATTATTGTGAGAAAATGTCACATTTTAATTAATCCTGAGTATCCTGATTATAATGTCACACTAACATCACATCTCACGTCATATTTTTTTTCCTAAATTAGCTTTACTGTCATGGAATCAAGTTCTTTACGGCCGAAATTAATTTATTTTCATTTCTTTATTTCTTATATGCTAACAATAATTAACATCCATATGGAAAATGGCGATGATAATTCTGTATGAAAGATGATGATAATGAGATAGTTCCAGTAAAGTAATGGGAGACTTTACTAGGACTTTATGTGCAGTCTTGAAAACTATAGGAAAGTCACCTCTCTTTCTATTATTTTGCATGATGTTATTTTTCAAAACTTGTTTTTAGTTGTGTTTTCATGTGTAAAAATGGTGGGGTATTTATCAAAAAGCTGTCGATCGATAACGTGCACGTGTGTATGAAAGTAATATAAAGCCGTGACTTTTCGTGTTGCTTCTAATACTTCACGTAGAGTCCCCCATTACTTTTTCTCATGAAAGGTCCAGGACGATTCTATAAGGAAGATGATGACATCTTCTTTATAGAACCATTTCATCATCGTCATCTTCCATATGGACAATGTAGACATTCATTAGGATACATAAATAAGACTTATTAGCTATACAGAACTTGAATCCATGGCCGTACAACATTAAAAAAACATGTACGTCATACTGACTTTGACAATTAAATTAATAAGTCAAAAACAATATTGAATTTGAATATAAGTTATTGTAAAGTGTAATTTATATTTCAATAATAATCCTTTAAATTTATTATTAGGTAGTATCGGTTACAAACAACTAGTGTGACCATAATAATACATTTACACAATGTCTGACGATGAAGTGATACGATTCGAAATTACTGACTATGATTTGGATAATGAATTCAATCCAAACAGAAGCCGGAAACACAAGAAAGAACAACAAATATATGGTAATTTCCTTTGTAGATTATAATATAATTGACTTTAAGTTTAGTGATCATCGTCAATCCATTATTATCCAACCGCTGGGCACGGGTCTCCTCTCGGAGTAAGAGGGTTTTTAAGCCATAGTCCACCGCGCTGGCCAAGTGCGAATTGGTAGTTTTCACACACTTTTTTTTAAGAACTCTCAGGTGTGCAGGTTTCCTCACGATGTTTTACTTCACCGTTAAAGCAAGTAATAATTCATTTCTAATATGCATATAAGTTCGGAAAGTCAGAGGTGCCTGTCGGGGATATGTACCTCAGACTCCCCGAAAGAGAGGCCGAGTTTCAACCACTAGGCTATCACTGCTATTTGATCACTAAATTTCAAACAACAATAGCTCTCCAAGAACTTGATATGAACTTTAAGATGTTTATAAACACCAAGGCCTAAATTGGCACCTCTCGAATAAGTTTCTGTTTAATTTTAGCAGTGCTGATTCTGGTTTGAAGGGTGTGGTGAGGGAGACATACTTATCTGAGGCATTCCAACTTCTGGGGTGTAGCAGTGCACACAATATCATTTTCAGGATGTCATTGATGTAACCAGTTACTAACTGTAGTAAAAACCATTGTATTTCCCAAATATTAATATATCCAAAACTGTAACTGAGTCCAAAATAAAAATCTTGGATTATTTCGGATAGGGTTTTAAATATACCACAATATTTTCACCCTGCATAATTTCATATTTGTAAGAGTATCCGAAACCGATATAATTTTTTTCAAATATATGTATCCATGTCCAGATCTGAAATTTCATATCCATAACATCCCTATACATATTCCAAGACAGACAATAAGAAAAATACCTAAATATATATGTATTCTTTTAGGTGTTTGGTCAAAAGACAGTGACGATGAAGAGAATGAAGACAACATCATGCAAAGGACACGCAAACAGAAGGACTTCTCGGCACCGATCGGGTTCGTCGCCGGCGGTGTTCAACAGGCTGGCAAGAAGAAAGAGAAAAAAGGTAGACTTGTAAGAGTTCTGCATTTCAGCTCTCACACTGATTGGTTTATATTTAGATACCATATTATATTTAAATACCGCTGACATATTTGTACATATTTTCACGTTCCTTTATATTAATAATTTTAAT
>DWNY01001915.1:0-11792 GCA_018250635.1 Telegonus apastus
AGTTGACAATATTGTTTAACATTGTCAGTTTAATGTTTTATTTTGTTTAATTGAATATATATTTTGTAACACAAATATTCATAAATATTATTCATCAAAAATCTTCTTTGCATGAACTTTCACGTATACCTAATCTCATACTCCTTTATCTGCGCAGTATTCAGAAAATGGTTCCGCAAATTTTCGCTTCACGTATTAATGTACAGATATAGTTTATTTGTCCAAAAACGAGTAATGATATCGGCTTAAATTAAACTTAGGTACCTATGGCTTAAATTATTCTCGTTGGAATGAGCTCCCGGTGCGCATGTGGTTTTAATCAGAATTATTAATCTGTCCCCAGTCACAAGGGATAAATTTTTCTATTGTGTACTCCCTACTCAAGTCGTGTACTGATGCCACATTTAAAAATTAATGCATTTTAGTGATATATACTCATGTCTTTTGTTTGTGTTAAAATCTGAGTTTTTATTTTGTTTATAAAACGTAATAACTCGAAAGTTTATATTAGGACAGTGAGAAGTGCAGTTATATATTTATTTTTACAAATGAATACTTATCTAGCCGTACAATAAATCAAATCTCCATGTTCACCTCTAATATATAGAAAAAATCTACATATTTTCAAGGTAGGATCAATTTATTATTTCCAGTAAATATATTCTCTTTTGCGTGAATATTATTGCGTTAAAATTTATTGATCAGATTCTTAAATTATCACGTACCAACAAACAAAAAAAATGTATCTAATTTTAAAATTGAGAAAGACACTGCAATTGCATCTGTAGAATTTTCTGTATAATTTCTTACTTCCGTTATGAATTAGGTACTTAATCAAATGGTAAAATAATACTTTTACCACAATTACGTTGTACCACAAGATACATTAGACCACTTTTACGCAACGGTATTATGCTTAGTTTTGTATATAACAAGTATCTATTGTATCCATAGTGGTTTTCCGGTTTATCTCGGTGGGCTTTGATTTAGCTTCAATTTATAAATTCATTGACATTTCTTTAACGTATGTATTTGCATGCTTTTTGACTAATTAAAGCATCCTTGTATTGCTGGTTTCGTCCACGAGCTTTTAATGTAGTTCTCAGTAGTACTCCTATGCTATACACACTATAGGATGTGTAATGCGAAAGTTTCTTATTGGCGAAACTAGTTGATTTTATATTTTAAAAAACTTAAAAAAATATATGTAACTACCTAGAAAACTCTTATAGTTATTGCTGCATTGAGGCAAGGATTTTTACAGAGTAAACGGTCCTTCAATATTCGTAATTTAAATTTTTAACATCAACAAAATGAACATCATATAACCTGTACTAATTTGATCCTGCGGTAGGTTTTAAAGCGGTGTTCGACGCATTGAGCGTAATGCCTTCGAAACGATAACGTGGCGCAGCTGCGTGCTATTCTGTTGCCCGCATGCATCGAAACACAAGTGCCCATCGAGACCGCATGGTGCACTTGGATGCAATTAGTTCCACCGATCAAAGACGGCTTATTGTTCAGTAATGTATGTTATCAGAATTGAATTAATATCCTTTCGAGATTCGTTTAACTAGCGCTGATAGATAATGGTTTGAAAATAATTGGTTTTTAAGAGCCTTCTAGTTTTAGGTTAACTGCATTCGAAATAACGGGACCATTAGTCAATAATAATTATTATTACTAGTGGACCTGCTGCAATGGTCGTTCACCATATGTGTCTTACATTGTCAGTGTTGTTGATAGTGATGTAAACAATGGATATGTTATTTTGTTAAATTTAATATATTCGTAACAGTCATTATGATGCATAAATATTATTTCCCTCGCTCCTTCTCTGCATGAACCTTAAGATATGCCTACTCTCATACCCCTTTTTGGACGCAGTGTCCGAATATATAGGTTAATAATGGGTCGGTAATATCTAATATGAAACTATAGATAGGCCTTGTCAAAACGTGTACATTTGATAACATCAAAATATTGCACAATGGTAATAAGTAAGAGTTCATAGTGAAAACCATATTTCCATGTGATAACCGTTTTTCTTATCATAATTTATATGTATTTTCTTGTTAAAATACTGGCTGGATCGATACAGTGACACCTTTAAGGAAAGTAATTTATATCACTCCAGATAAGAATGCGAACATGTTGCAACATACGAGTATGTATAAGTATTTACAGAGATACACACAGATTGTCAGGTTTTCCATGGAGTATGCTTATTTTTATTGCGATAGTATGAGCACTTGTAATTTAAGTGGTTATAAAACCATTACTAATTTTACAAGCATAAATCCATGCGGTGTGCGTTTCATCAGAGTAACGAGGTTAATGTGCCTATTGGTTCAATCTAAAAGTGCATCTAAAATTACAAATGCTATTGTTGTTCCGTTTCCGTTAACTGTGGAAAATCTTATCGTTTTTATTTTGCTGCGTTTCACTTTATATTTGTCAATTCATACTTAAATTAATGTAATTGTTGGAAATGGATTTATTCCGAAATAGTTGTATATAATTATGAAATATTAATTACAACATTCGTATGTTACTTCTATTCTTTTATGGATCAGCTCACTCCGGTAAGGCGAGAACAAGAATAATACTTGTGAACGAATGAACTGTGTGGCTTGTGATTAAGTACGGCGGGTGTTTGCTCTTAGATAAACCTAATCTAGATCCCTTAGAGTCTCACTATTGTTGCGAAAGATGCATATTTTTTTGTATATAGACATAAGACTACTACAGCTAAGTTGTTATTACTAAAAAATATTTCATCTTATTAGTCAAATATGTTAATTGCCGCAGCGTAAGTACACTTCAAAAGTTCTAATTGCGGGAAGAGCTTCGTGACCAGTAACGGTACATTGGTTCGGTCGTTTCAAAATTGTTTCTAATTACCGTCAAAATTTCTATTAAATGTTTAAAAACAACAAAATACACAGCATAGACATTCCAAACTGTATGATGAAATATAATTTAATGAAATTCTGATGCAATTACATTTTATAACGCGTAGAAAGTTAGTTTGAATATTTTTCGTCGTTTACTTCAGAGTTTTCAGGCGTAGAATTTTATGTATTCAGTGATTAGAAAAGATGATGATGATTACGATTCCTAATGTAGTATTTTAATACCTCACAACTAACTATATAAAAATCATTATTCGATGTCAGTATAATGATGTAGCATTTTCTTACCCCAACCACGCCAAGTCGACGTCAAATTCTTATAATATCTTTAAAAAAATACATAGACGTTGAGTGGAGAGGAATGAACAAAGCTTAGCTAATAAAAACCTTTAACTATCTATCCCCGGATGCAGTTATTAAGAGGACTTTAAAAATAAACATGTGGTTTCTAACTGCACCTTTTTCTACGATTAAAAGAATGCTTTGAACAGATTTTTGTAGATTAACTAAAATGTACATATATATACTCTTGTTTTAAATTAAAAATTTATTTTGACAAATTTATTTCAACCGTTTCACTGCACGTGCTTTTGCATCAATATTTTTGGGTAAAAAGTATCATCGGTTGTATGAAGTATAACAGTGTTGCCTGTTATACTTTATACAACCGATGTATCTATAGTTATCTGTTGTTTAATTTTATAAAAGTTTTATAATAGTAACAAACGAGTGAACAGTTTACCTCGTGTTGAGTGAATTTCAAGAAACTTTACCTGAAAGGTTCCTCAAATAGTTGACATAAACCCGTGGAGGTACTTAGTAAAATAATGATTGACTGGAAGGATGGATAATGTACCAGCCATATCTTTAAAAATACTTTAAAAAGTCTAGTCACTAATTCTTAGGGCCTTAAGAATTAGAAGCAAAATGTTCGGAAGAAGAAGGTTCGGTTAACGAACCGGACCGGAGCAATGTTATTACTCAAAGTTATGTCCACGAAATTTGAAATCCGGACAATAATGTGGTTTCTGTGGGCAACGGATGTGCAACCGTCGACTTACATAGTGAGATTATTGGAACGACAAATTGTCTAGGTTTTTCGTAGGTTAATGGGACTGGGACTGTGATTCACCTTCATTGTTATTGTTAAGTGATTAAGATAACGTACTTTTTGTTGATATCGAGTAATTTCTTATCTGAAACCCTTTTAGTTTATGGATAAGAATTATCGTTATTGGCATTTTTGTTTACTGCCGCATTTATATCAATATATGTATAATATTATTTTTGATTATTATAATTCGCTTCTATAACCGTCAAGTAACAAAAATATCAAAAGGATGTTAATGCAAGTGTCATTGGTGTTATAAATATATATTTCCAAAAATACATAATACATACGGCGTTGTTATAGGTAATATAGGTACAGCAACACGTGATGACATGCCTATAATTACCTTACACACACCTGACACTTGTCACAACTCACAAATAAAAATGTAAATAATAAATTTAACTTAGTAAGTTATGCAAACATGTTTACGTCACATAAGTAGGTAAGTACATATTTAACTACTAAATAATAATTTTAAAATGCATTTAGAAAATAATAAATAACGGTTTGACGTATACATTTAATTATCAATTATAAGTAATTACCTTCCTACATTAACCATTGGTTTACGAGGCCGATGATGATGATAAGAGAGAAATTTAGATAGGTATGCTCTCAGATATTACTATCCTATCACCGATCTGACATGGTTTTCAACGCCGTTATCATTGGTCAGTTTTCCTATCTAAGTGCTTAATAAACATAAAAATATCTGTAATCTACAACTAGAGGAATTTTTTTCATTTTTGAAATCCCACACTGCAACGAATTAATGAGCTAACTGTCACGAGCGCTGTTTATCGTGTCTAATGTTTCGCGCCACGAAATTACTAGGTACCTTGTGATTGGTTGAAAAACATGGCGTGATGTAGGCAAATGCGGCGGGCGCGTGTGCAGCCACAGCGAAGGTGCTGCCACCATACGCTAAATGATCTGACAACACTCATTGCTGACACGTTGGTATGACGCAGACGCAACGTAAAGTCGCGCCATTCTGTCTGACGTCAATGACGTGTAGGTCGTGAGCATAAGAAATGATAATATTACTAACAATATCGGAAAAGATTGATGAACTGACAAAAATATAAACCTAGGTAGGTAACTCTTTCTCAACTTGAACCTATAAGGGTATTTCTGCGACTACCGTAGCCGCAACCTATTGATGAAATATTACCGGTGACAATGATTTTTGCTTTATCTATTTTGATTTTTGTTTTCTTAAAAGAGTGCAGATATTTCGTTTTTTAAATTTATTTCTATCTTGTTATTCCATGTGACGTTCCTTACGCCTCTTACCTATTTTTGCCTCATGTTTGAGAAGCAATTTATTTGCTAATATAAACAATAAATCGGCCCTTTTCCCTTATTTGAATAAGTAAATAAATACCTTCCGTAAAGCAGATATGTCACTTAACATACATCAGTTAACAACAGTGTTTGTTTTCGTCTTTTCTCTATACCTGTGTTTATACTGTTCATATAGAAAGTAACCGGGGAATTGCACAAAGTTAATAGAACGTGTGATCCGTTAGATCAATAGTATGAACCGTGAATAATTATTGACAAAATATAGTGGTTCTAACAAACACAATAAATATTATTAATCAAGCTATCTTCCAGTTCTGACCATTTTAGTATCAAATCCAAAATTACGCAGGTGCGATACTTCTACAAACTATAAACAACAACCTCTTAATTAGTTTATCTGTTAGGAACGACTAATGGCGAGTAAAACCGCCGCACAGTGTGTATGTGTGTCTTTTTATTGTGGCAATTGATAGCGCTATAAATTTAAAATGGTAGAGTAGTGCTCCCATGGGACAATTATGTTTATTTTCTGAATTATAACGATTTTAATAACTTCCCTCTATCTGTTTGAAAAATGAAAATAAATTGTAGCTTTTAAAATATAGAAATAATTAATTTTCTGATTTATGTGTACAAAAGGGTAGGAACACCTACATTTTTAAAGCTATAACGATAAGCTAAAAACTTTAATAGTGAGTGTATGCGAGTAATCAATTATTTTCTTTTTTTCGTTTTAGTTTTTTTCCCTTAAACCAATTTGAATTAGCGCCGAATTTTTTACATAATTAATAGCTGTAAGTAATTTTAAATAGGTGAAAATAAAACCATATGATAATCGGCATGGGTATCGAAGATTTAGCCAATTAATGTTTTGGCCGATACTCTTTACTCTTTCAAATGAGATTATAGTTAAATTCCCCAGTCCCATATTAGGTAGGCACCTACCTACCTATTAAAAACATTTGTTCATGTATCTGCTAACTGTGCACTACTACATAGGCAAAAATGTATCCAAGCTTATTTACCTATTGTAGATACTCGTATTATATCAATACTCGTTTGACACAAAAACATTTCGTCCCATCCCCCCTTTCTTCTTCGTTCGTAGGCACCAGACACCATATTTAAAAATAGTATAGCCCAGAGTTTCCCAAATTTATTTACACTGCGACTTCCTTTACTTTCCAGGTTGTATATTTTGCGAGGCCTTTTTAAAACATGGTTTTACTTCGTAGCAATAGCAGGCATTCAATATACTTTCTTTCATAGAAAACGCCAAAGAATACCATATAAAGTGCAAACCATATAAAAATCAAACAGTAAAGAAAACATTAAAATTTATGTAAAAGATCGGGTTGATTCTCGGAATATTACTTCTCAAAGCGGGGAAAAAGTCGGATGCAAACGTATATCTTCTCGCGACTCGCCTAGAATAGCGTTTCGATTCCTCAAGGCATCCCGACAAACAATTTGGGAAATTCTGGTATAGCCTATGCTACCATGACAACTGATGCGATTCTAACGGCACATCATCGGCACATCATCATCGGCATATGGTCAAATCTGTCAAGCCGATAGTGCTTTGAGACGTGCCAAAGTGGATATATCGTTTTACCCTCCTTCTGACGCAATCAGTTAATAAGAAGATATTTCCGTTTCGCATGTGGAGTTTATTTATAAGTAGCTGTACATTCAGTTTTTTTAATATTGTGTCATATTGGTAAAAAGACGTAATGTAGAATTTATGTTGAAAAAAAATCATTTATACAATAATAACGGGTTCGGACAAGCCATCTAGAGCATTTTAAATGCGTGCCTTTCCCCTTTACGACTTCAAATTTGAAGAAAATGAGCTTGGGTAGCAAAAAGATGTATTCCCTTGTTATAAAGCTGGTTAATACTTTATCGTAAATGCCAATCGACAATTTCATAGCGGAGCTTACTTTCTATCGACACTTTGTTACCTACGTATAGGGGTGTCAGTTCTTGTTTAAAATTAAAGTTTTTTTTTTTATGATCAGACGAAAAAAAAACGAGCAACATTTTTTATTTGTAACATTTTTAGGTGATATAAAATAGAAATACAATAAAACATAAATAAAGTTAATAATATTAAAGTTAAAATTGTGTATTGTTGAAATTAAACGTCATAAATGTTGAAATTAAATGCATTTTGGAATTTGCGTGATTCCAATTTTAATATTAATTGTAATCCAAGTAGGTAAGGTTAAAATTACTTAATCGCTAAACAAAAGTACTATATTAAAATAATGTTAGATACTTTTTACGGAATATCGATAACCCTACTTGCAGGTGAACGTTAGGTTGTAATGTGCCTTTTTGTAACTTTTCACTTTCACGCTGATCGCTGATGGCTTCAATATTATAATTACAAGTGATTTCTTATCAAAATTTGTATGGCACTGGTTGTCTATAAATGTATATATGTATGTGTTTAATAACAATGTAACAGTTGTAATGAGAGGATTACATTACGTATTGTGAACTTAGGGATTGCTCTCTAATTATAATTAGCTTCTCATTGTATAGTGACTATATGATGTTATTTTTGTTTCAAAACATTCAGATTATGATTGCTATGTAGGAAAATGTGAATTCCATGCATTGTTTATCCGTAGGTATGTCAAAAAGTTTTTAACCGTAGGTATGTCAAATTTTTATTAATCATTAATTATTTTGCTTTACTTAAAAATGTAATACCTGAATAATCAGGTAATAAAATTAATTATTGTTACATTTATGTACCTTAGTTTTGCTATTATTACGATAGATTTTTATTTTAATGGGTACGTAAAGTCTATAAATATTGAAAGTAAAATAGAATAGTTATATACAATGGTACAGGTTACAGGCAGCGGACCACTATTACAATTACTCAATTACTTTTTCAAATTACGTGTGTGCATAGCTAACACGAAGGGTGCTTGCGTCGAAGTAAACTGCCTGTTCATTGTAATATCGATTAAAGCTATGTTGATTCATCACAAAAGACGGGCGGGACAAAAAGTTCTATATTACGTAGCGAACCTGGGGCTCCGACAATTGTACTAAAAGCGAGGGTTCAGCAATAAAAGATAATATGATTTATAGACCCGTCAAACTGACACGAACGTGTGATTAAGACCCTTTACAAGGCATTATTTTATTTTTGTATCAGATTCTAAAAAAAATATATACGTTGATTTTGTATAACATTAAGACCCATAAAGCTTGGTACCATTTTGATTTTATTATTTATTGGCACATCAACGATATTCTGTAATGTAGTAAGATATACATAGGTACACAAATAGTTAAAAAGTTGCACATATTCAAATGGTTAAGTTATTTTTATACGTTTTTTTGATTTTGTTTCACATTGTAAGTTATTAAAAGTAACATTATAATAGACTTTCTGTTCGAAATAGAGAGTTAATTGGAAAAATACGCGTAATAATGTTTCCAAAGTAGCTCCGTAATGTAGTATTTTACTGTTATTATTATTATTCAAAATTAGGTTCATAAAGCTTTAGTAAATCATGCTTCGCGCATCTTTATAAATACATAATGAAACTATTATCTTTGATTATTCCACTATATAATTACTTGATTCAATAACTATTAATGAAATAAAACATAATTATTGAATCAAATATTAAAATGTGATATTGGATTCAATAATTATATAAACATAAACTAAATATAAACATTATTCCACACTATTTCACTACAGGAGATCCTTTAGTTAATAAAACATTGAATAACTTAATAGGAATTTGCAGATACATGTAAAAATATCATTGTATACATCCGTTTTGATCAATACCAATGTTTGACTGGTTAACGGTGAGTATAAAAAAGTTGTCCGGTAAAAACTAATTTCATAGGACACCAATTAATTTACAATTTGAAGGATGTTTATTAAACCAATATAATATAAGCAATTAACTTGTCAATATATTATTTCCTTGAGTGTCCGATAACGCGTAGAGTAGTGTGTAGACACAACAAGTCAAATAGTCTTTGTTTAATTTTAATACATTGACGCGCTTTTATCAATTTCATAATAACATTGTTTATTTTTTATTGATAACCTTATTTATTTTTTGTTCATTATTTTTTGTTTATTTTTATTGATTAACTTATTTGCGTTTTTTTTTAATTGGCTTTTCCTACTGGGACATTAAAGACAACTGATCAAAATTACCTTATTATGTTCCTACGTAATTTGCACTTACAGTATCTGCCTATGTATAAATAGGTACCTCAATGATACGATCTGACCCGGAGACCAGTAGGAATAATTGAGCTTATTAAATACAATTCCATGGTGGGGATAATAGGTCATATCAGTGATATCAGTATTTTTCTTTAACATTGACCTCACAAACAATAAATAGCGTGCGTAATGCATATAAAATACATAGAACAGTGTTTTTTTCTTTTGTAAAATGTAGGTGTTCTCATATTGTTAAATGCTTAAGCAGTGATAGCCCTACGGTAAGCAGTAATAGTCTCATGGTTGAAACTCGGCCTCTCAATTGTCCGAGGTTCAAATCCCAGGCACGCACCTCTGACGTTTCGAAATTATGTGCGTATTAGGAATTAATTATCACTTGATATAATGGTGAAGGTAAACAACGTCAGGAAACCTGCACACCTGAGAATTCTTTAAAAAAAAGTTCTTGAAGGTGTGTGAAGTCTACCAATTCGCACTTGGCCAGCGCGGTGGACTATGGCCTTAGCCTTCTCACTCTGAGAGGAGAGCCGTGCCCAGCACTGGGACAATAATGGGTTGAAGACAAAACAAATACTTAAAAGTTTACTTCAATTTATGTATATTTATCCTGACAAAGAGATAATGAAATAATTGGAAAACCTAACTTAAAATACTAAAAACAAACTAGGTTTATATTTGCTTTAATTAGGTATTCTTATTCTTAATGTCCTTTTTATAAGGTTTAACCATGTATAAGTAATTTTATCAACAGCTGCAGATATGTATTTGATGGGGGACCACTCCCTTCCGTTAAGAAGTAGGTCTGCTAGGAACGATATAGTGCAAAAAAATTATCGCAATATTTATTTTAACAAACTGATATGTGATAAGGCCGATGAACTTGTTAGGAAGGTAACACAGCCAGACCTGTCTTGCGTATGTATTGTGTTAAATTTTTAGAAGATGTAGACTATATTATTAAATGTCCACAAAGAAAATATATACAAAATGATATGGGTAGTTTTAAAAGATATGTGATAATTAATTTACTTTACTTGGAGTTTTAATCAAATTCATTGTGATCTACTGTATGAGAACCGAATGGGATCCTGGTACATACTAGACAAGTACTTACTTACACGAAGCTGTTCTTTTTAAGACATTCATCATTTTTATTGCTTCCATTATTTGCTAACTCATGAGCACCCACTTATTTATGCAGACTTAGCATGCAAATTATATAGAACAAACGTGACGCTACATTTTCTTATAGCAGACATTATTTTTCAAGGTTTAATTATTCCAAAGGATGGTCATCATTTTTTATTTACTAGCCTAGACTTCTATAGAATAATTGGTACTTCATTTTTCAAGGATTTTTAATAATATTTTTATGTATATTCTTATATGTTTAATTTGAAGAAGAACTAGGATTATACTCGTTTTCTCGTTATCTGTGTTTTGCTTATTTCCTTTTAAAAGATACATTCAATACAATAATTACAATGTTCAAAGTAAGAAATTACCTGTTATAAATAGTAACTCTACTTTAATTATATTTAATATTGTGCAAAAAATCTATTCATTATTTATTTAAACTTATCCACAGGTGTGCTAACCGAAGTGACAAGTGAATTCAACATCGGCAATGACAGCGCCGGCTTCCTTCAGACGGTGTTCGTGGTTGCCTACATGGTGTTTGCGCCGATATTCGGGTACCTGGGTGACAGGTATTCGAGGCGGAAAATCATGGCGTTTGGTGTCGCGTTGTGGAGTCTCACCACATTACTTGGCTCTCTCATAAAAGTGAGTGGGATTGTATCCGCGTTTCGCGTATCGTTGTATTTTTTCTTACGCGAGAATTGAGTGTCTACATATTATTATCGAGCTAAAAATAAGTATTCGGTAAAGAGTAACCCCTGTGTACTCCTATTTTTCTGCAACAATAAGAGTACGTGTCAGCACGCTCAGGACACTATATAAGAACAGGCACTGGATACAAATTATAATTAAATAAAAATCTAGTAATGTAGGAGATGTTTTGTTTTCCGGGGTTGTGGGCGACAAGAGTAGGAGCGCGAACCGTCCATCCAGCGACCCCGGGAAGAACGGCGGTATGTGTGGTCGCATACCGTCGTAAACGTTGGAGATCCAGGAGTCCTCCTTGCAGTGCTGAAGACGGCAATCGGGGGGTTTTTAGTGCGGTAGAAATCCCACATAACCAGGCGTCGCTCCC
>DWNY01001916.1:0-11789 GCA_018250635.1 Telegonus apastus
TCATTATTTACATCACTGACAATGTAAAAGGCATAAATTGTCAACTATGTCAGATGTCTATGTATAATGCGTTATTGCTTTTAAATGCGGCTTAGCAAATTAAACCTCATTCTCCTCATAATTAATGTTTTCCTAAGGCACAGACGAAAAATACATATAAAATGTAACGGAGCTGTAGTGATATGCTTTAATGTTGTGATGCTGTAAGATGCAGTGGTGAGATGCGTTAATGTGGTGAGGTGCGGTAACGAGGGGGAGGAGTGGCGGGGTGAGGAGAGATAAGTCTACGCCACTTATCTCACCTCATCCTCATCCTATATTCCGACCTTTCTATATCCTTTCTATAGTCCGACCGGAACATTAGAAATAATAAAGAATCTAAGTATTTTATGATTGACACTAATAGCCGGCCAACCGACATAATAAATGTAGCGTGTAGCTGGTCTAACGATGCAGTCACTATACGAATAAACTATTTCCATTCAAGACCTCTACATATGTAGATCATATAGCATAAAATAAAAACGCTCTAACAAAAACATAACACGTATATTTTTATAAGGTATGTAGCAAACGTGTTGTCGTGAGGAAACCTGCACACCTGAGAGTTCTTAAAAAAAAGTTCTTGAAGGTGTTTGATGTCTACCACTTGGCAAGCACGGTGGACTATGGCCTAAAAGCCCTCTCACTCTGAGAGGAGACCCATACCCAGCAGTGGGACAATAATGGGTTGACGACATGTAGCAAACGAGCACGTAGTCCATCTGATAGTAAGTGACAATTGCCACCCATGGACATCTGCAATCAATATGCAGATATGACCACAGTACTACCTAAGGTTTCTACCTCTGCGGACTAAATTGGAACGGCTTAGATAAATCTCCCTTACCACACCCTTCAGACCAAGTTAACACTGCTGTTATTAGGCAGCAATACATAGATGTTACAGTGTTTAAAATATTCTGAAGCTGTTTTAATAGAACCTAACCTAAATTAATATCAAGTCAGTAGAGTGAAGGAAAATGTGAATACTAAAGAACACAAAAAAATACCTTTACTGGAATTTAGCTTTCGAGTTGAATATTAGCCAAAAATTGTATACAAAGCGATCAAACAAGCTCTGTACGGACGCTGCTTCTATTTTTGTCCCCAAATAGACTTTGCCTTCACAGGTCAGTGGTGCATATGTTACATTTTGTTTGTATAGGGAATTTGCTGTATATATATGAAAATTTAGATCACGGAGACTGTACAAACTGCATTTTTAAATGACTGTACACTACTTCAGTCATGTTTATTTCATTTTTTATGTTGAATTTTCAGTCGAAATACGTTTATGGGTTCACTGTAATATAAGCATAATTGTAGGATATTAACAAATTTAAATAATGGATACTTCAAAACACATTAGAACTTAAATTTAAATACGGCCTTTTAAAACATTTTAAATCCTACTTATTCATTCGAACATACTTATTATATTCTGACCTGTTTATTTTTGAGACAGGGATTATTTATATTGACTATTACTTTGGCTATGACTTATAGAACTACATAGTCATTCATTATATTAATTTCACACAAAAGGCTAATCCAAAGTATCAAGTATATCTGTGAGTCCTATTTAATTTACTCTAGAATTCCATCGAAAAATCCATGTCAAAATCCCCTATATCCCATTATACGTATATTACGCATTATTTTAAGCACAGAAGAATTGATAGTTCAACGATTTAATTCCAGTGAAAATAACGGAAAATGGAATATAAAATTTTGGAATGGAACATCTGTTATTTCTATAAATACCAGCATGACCAGCGGGGGCGTTGGTGGGCGGCCTCCGTAAAGATATATTTACCTATGAGATAGATTTACTGCCCATATCCACCGGAATAACGGAGGTAAGCTTTATGCAAATGGACAAGTTCATATAAAATATTGACACACATTTACAATATTACCTGGGAATGTATTGAAAAGTTTTCTTTGAGGGTTGAACCGAGAATAGTAAACGTGTTATAGGATTAAATAAAGCCTTTTATTTCTTGCTTTTAACATTTTTTACATTTGTTGGGCTTACGATAAAAACCTTTGTTTGTGCATTTAGCTTTTAAAGTTCGGACGGAAATAATTAACACTGTATCAACTATATCTTATTAACAATTCTACTACGATTACATCTAATGTTTGTTTGTTTATACTCCGTATGTTCACGTCTTCAGAAGGTAATATAAACACAATCGCGTCGCAATAAGTAATATATATTACTTTTTGGGCAACGTGAGATTAACGAGTTAGCTTTTAAAGAATTTTATTCACATAAGTTATAACATACGTAAGTTATTCTAATGGGAATATAGTAGTAGTATATAATTAAATGGATTCCTACGTAGTGTCGCAACTATACTTTTAAGTTGTAAGTGGCAACCACACGCTTCCAACTGAAAACATGCTGCAACAAAGAACCCCCACACCTATTTCTGCTTTATTACAGCAGTGTTAAGCGCTGCTGTGTTCTGGTTTGAAGGGTGTGGTAAGAGAGACATACTTATTCGAGACGTCCCAACTTAGTTCTCGGGGGTAGCAACGCATCTGTGGCTGACTTCAGGTACGACTGTGATCTTATCTGTAGTTGATTACCGATGTCCATGGGCGGCAGTGACCACTTACCAACAGGTCGGCTGCACGTTCGTTTGCTACTTCCATAGCATAAAAAAACCGAAAGGGATTTGTGCTACCACCGTCAAATGGTATCCAGGCGATAGTGGAATCACCTGGATATTCAGCGAAGCGAAACTCTAACTTCCATTGAGTTACAATATGTTAATTGCTACGTTTACAATTACTAACAATTACAACGTAATTACGAGTTGGTACGTTTAACCTTTGCTTATACGAACAAAAAGCACCGTATCCTTTTACGTCCCACATTAGCTCTTACATATACACAACTGTGGTCGAGTAGAAAGCGGAATTTTGGAGTTACACAGTTAGTGTTTCGTCACGCGAAACTGTGACCAGATTTAATGGATTCCCGTTACTACTGGATGTAATTATTTAGACGCCCTTTAGTGATGATAGACTGTGGTTCAATGCCATACCTATTTTTGCTTAATAATTCCAGTAGCAAAAGATAAGTGTCGCGGTGTTTTTTTTAAGGGTATGTTGAGGGGGTCATACATATCTGAGGCATTCTTGGATAAAGCGTCCTCAAAGGCAAAGTGCATCTGTGGCCACTCACAAGATATTAATTATATCTGGGATTGCTCATTGACATCCATGGGTGGCAGTGGACACTTACCATCAGCAAGATTGCATGTTTGTAGGTAACTTCTTTATTGCAAAAATAAACATAACTAGTACAAAGTAGTTACATAACATTTGAACTAAATTAAGTCGTATGTTGCACACAATTTTACTCCAACTATAGCTTTTTACTACAAATCAGAATAAGTAATGTAATACTTGCTTCATTTCCCTTTGCCATATTTCACTATTTTTACTTACTTTTTGTGTACATGTGAACGCATAAGCGTCGCTTTGTGAAACTAAGCGTCAGCTTTCCTCGCGTCTAAGTGCTAGCTTTCCTTGCAATGTTACGTAACAGGTTTCGTGTAAACAATTTCTTTTGAAACCTTAAACAAAGATTTGCCTTGTGCTATTCTTATTAGTATAAATACATTTAGTATTTTATAGTAGGTACTACTGTTGCTCGCGATTATGCACACTCTACGAACATTTAATCCCTTAGGAGAGGAATGTCAAAAATCTTTGAATCATTTTATGATTGTATTATGACCAAGTATATAAAATTTTGAACAGTTTTAAATACGAGCGCCAAATTTCAATAAATATCGTTTTGACATCTGAAAGTAGGTGAAACACTAATATACTTTCCGTCACGGCAAACGACCATGCATTCCACCTGATGGCAAGTGGTACTGCCGCAGTAATCAAACCCAAATACGGTTAATCTTATCAGAGATAAGCCGCCGAAGCGTTGCTACTTCTGAGCACTAAGTTGGAACGCCTTGGATACGTATATCTGTTTTACCATACCCTTGACACAAGAACACAGCAGCGCTAAACACTGGTTTGGGTTCTGACATCGTGAAAACTGATGTAGCGTGTTAAGACCCTGTTCATTAACGACATCTTTTTCATATTTAGTTATGAATGTTGTTAAAGGGGTCGTACCTCAGTAGTGATACGACCCCTTAATAGTATAATTTTTGTTCTTCTTTAATTATATAGGAACTCATATGCAAACTCTGTGCGAAATTTAACTGTATCGTCAACGTTGTAATAGTTTCTATAGACACCTATGCAAAGTTGTAGCAAGACACACAGACTGTATCAACTTAGTTTTCTGGAGTTGCCTGTAACAAACTTACATAGAAGGTAACTTTGATCAAATGCTTGCATAATAATAACGCTATCTACACTCATAGCCCCACACTAGGATTTTCTCCTGTGTCGTGGGTGCCATGGAAACACACAAATACGAATACATAAACACCCAGACCCAGAACAGAAATCTAAGCTCATCGTTCAGATATCTGTCTGGCCGGGATCGAACCCGGGACCCACTGCGTGTCAGACCGGTGTGGTGACCGCTGCGCCACGCGGGTCGTCAATTATATTTATTGTATTGCATTGCATAATGAGTTAATACCATCCAACTTAGAATTTCTTTCTGTGATTCTCTGTAACTAACTCTAGAATAACAGAAATCGTAGTATTTGTACAGAAATAATCAACTCTAAAATAACTAAAATCATAGTATTTGCATAGAAATAATCACCAACTTGTCGATTAGAGAAACAAATTGTAGTGTGTAAGATATGCATTTGCCTGCGAACGTTCTGATATATCCCTATCGTGAGTGTGGGTCATCTTAATTCATGAAGGCTAGAATCTAATTTTCTCCACCATTCTGCTACCATGAAGCAGAATCATTGGCGACCAAATGACAGGTTACTAACTAACCTGTATTGAAAATTTTGTATAAAACCTCCCAAAAGATTTAACGACTGTTATTTATGGTCTTGTATCCAATACATGGATGGATCGATGGCATAACGCATGAAGCATTGAAGACCGTTTGAAACTTAGCCCCTGGCGGTGAACTATCCCGACTACGCCTGGTAGTTTCATTGTGTTGGTTTATTGGTTACTATGTATAAGCCGCGGGGCTTACCGCATTTCATATGCCTGTATTTAAATGTGGTATATATGCCGCAAATATAGAGTACCTATCATCATCGTGAATGCTCGTCGGAAAGTTAATATTACCGAAGTGTTTCTAATTAATTTGAATGAGTATTGGGAAGAACGTTATAAAAGTAGGTATATCTATTAGTTGGTCGTACAATATCGTTTCATTTGATTTGGAAGATACCACCGCCATATCTATTTCTGCTTTGTATTAGTAGTGTCAAGCGCAGATTTTTTTATTCCGACTGCGTCAGTTGAAGGGCAATATTTTTCGAACGTGTGTATGAAGTTTCATTTCTTTGGCACGCCCCACAGCCCAAATGGCTTGACGGATTTTAACATATGAAGTTAATATATTATGTCGTTAGAATCATCACAGTTGTTATAGTAACATAGGCTATACATTTTTTGAATAAGACGCCAGCGAACGAAAGAGGAGGAAGGGACGATATATTTTTGTATCATAACAATGTGGGTATCAAATGAGTATGGGTATCAAAGTCAATTCATTTGAAGCAGTTGGGTTTTGTTGTTTGAGTCTAAGATAATTCTCTAGTGCAGAGTGTCGTAAAAGGTCACACAGATACATTGTTATAATTGTATACCTTTGAAGAGTAAGTAGGAACGTCTCAGATATGTCTCCTTACAACACCAAAACACAGCACTGATTAACACTGCCGCTATTGGACAGAAACAGGTTTCTATCCACAAATACTTCTACCATCTTAAATCGAGCATTCAAATTTCAATCTCTTATAGAACTCAAATAGTAATAGAGACGATTCCATAGTACATGAATGAACGGTAGTGACTAATTAGTATTACATGAAATGTATGATCCACTTACTTAAACTTTACATTAAACATTTCCTTTTGTTACAGATAACCAGCTCTCCATATTAATATTGGTGAGTAGCTCAACAGAAACTCGTGTCATAATCTCGTCATTTATAACCGAAAAACCTCAAGCATCATTTGTACGGTGTCACAAACAAGTTCGCGCATCAGTTTGGACGCAGGTGTTCGCTAGATGAGGAGAGACGTCGCTACATCAGTTATTGTTGTCTCCTCTGATTTATGCCCGCCTGTCGGAATACGTCTGTACTTACCAAGATTAGTAAATCCATACTTGTTTCATATTTTGTTTCTCTGTTGAAACGTACCTACATCATAAAAATTTGTCTTTTTTAATCCAAAGTTACATTTTTACCCGAATGCGTCAGAAGGAGGGTAATATATGATTTTAGACTAGTATTATCGCGGAATGTATCAACAACGTAACGAGTACTCACGATACGTTTCTTAATTTCGCCGATATTTCGACCCAGTTACATGGATCGTGGTCACGGCGAAACAGCGCGACCATGATCCATGCAACTGGAACATAATTCTTTTTGGCAATCCATAATCGTGTCCGTGGCTAGCAGAGACCTTTCGCAATCAGATAGGAAGTTTAGAATTTAAAGAACAGAGTAAGAAGTACCTAAGTGTCTTAATTAAGAATGCAAAAGTAAATAGAAGCGACATTTATAAAGATGATGACGGGATTTAAATAGAGCCACATAAAAACTGCACTGCCTTCATGATGTTGGAATTTGATATGTAAGGTAACATGTTGTAATATTTTGTAACATGTTGTTTTAACCTCTTAAAATTCGAATTCAAATTCAAATCTCATTTATTTAAAATTGTTTCATATAGAATTCTTTTTGAGCATCAATAGTATATCTCTTCGAAAGGCGAAAAAAGCTAGAATCTAGAAGAAAGAAGAACCAACTGCTGTCTGTATATTAATCGCAGTTTATACGACGCAATCAAAACAGAAAACAGAGAGTATTATAAATACGTACTTGTGAAAATTTAGGGAACATAATCATAACACAATAATAATAACAGCCAATAGAGTATATTCAAATTAACCTAATAACTTCAGAACTACCGAGCCCTAATCTGAGGTTTTAGTCCGGAGGCTGTATTCATAAATTATGTATTGATTGCGGGGAAAATCAGGTTACATGAGGTGCCAGAAGGCAGCTTATAAATGACACGGCTAAATAAGCTCGTTATATCCTACCGAGACAGCCATGTTTGCTCTACTTAACTTTGTATTGCTCAATGAAGTGTCTTTAAGCAAAATTTACCTGTGTACTTTATCTATTATCGTTTTATGGAACTAGTTTTTTACGCTATAATAGGTATCTTGGCTTTAACTAGTTAAATAGTTTATATGTAGTGTTTGTTAGTAGCAGCCCGCGACTAAAACTCAATTCCAGACTGCGAAAAATATAAGATCCCACTCCATAGAAATGTAGTAGAGCTAGAATGATGTATCGGGTACCATGGGATACTCCTATTTCTAGCGTAAATCGACCCATTACTGTTCCACTGCTGGGCACGGGTCTCCCCTCGGAGTGAGAGAGGTTTTAGGCCATAGGACACCGCACTGGCCAAGTACGAATTGGTAGACTTCACACACCTTTGGGAACACATTGATTTTTAAAGAACTCTCGGGTGTGCAGGTTTTCTCACGATGTTTTCCTTCACCGTTAAAACAAGTCATAATCAAATTTTAATACACACATAACTTCGAAAAGTCAGAGGTGCGTGCCTGAGATTTGAACCTCGGGAACCTTTGAACCCCCCGACTGAGAGGCCGAGTTTCTACTATTAAGCCATCACTGCTTGTATTTGTGATCGGCCTCAATTAGAACTCCTGTTGTATATTAAATTGCAGCTGTCCATGGGCGGCAGCGACCACTTACGACGGCGGGCTACAAGCTCTTTTGATGCCTTACAAAAAAAAACTTAACATAAGTCCTATTTCAACTGAATCACATATATTGTTATCGCTGAGTTCAGTTAAGAACCTAAACAGACGATCTAATTCGGTGCAAACGACTAGCGGACTGTGCGGTGCGATCTACGAAACAGACGAGCGCACCGTACTCCGAACCGTTCTGCTAGCTCTGCTCCAAACCAACCGTACCGATAATAATAATAACTAGTGGACCCTTTGTGGTAAAGGTCGAAACTCAACCATAATTAAAACTAAAATTGATACACGATGATTGTAGCTTTTATAGAATAAATAGAACAAACTATTTTACTTAGGAAACGATTCCCCTAAGCGAAACTAAGTAATTCTAAAACTGCAATAACGACTACCTAACGCTCCTAAAGTGAAACTGGTGGCGTTAGCGAATTGCAATTTAAGTTATGAACTTCGAACAACAACAAAATTCTATTACTATGAGTATGCCCCATGTGAAGCTATTAAAGTATGTCAAACATATCTTATGTCGTAATTGTATTTCAAACTCGGAACAGTATCAAAGGTAGATGCATGCATATAAATGTAGATATGCTAAACCATCTTTTTAAACAGGAAAAGAGCCAATAAAGAGAGAGAGTTCTAACTGACATGACAAATAATAATAATAATATTTCGTTAAGATAGCGATTTCGCATTCATTGGATTTTTCGTGCATTTATCATTAAGCTATTCTAAGAATGGCAAACATCCCTCCCATAATTAATTTTCATCGAATCCAAAGCACGCTCCCCTTATTTTTCAAAATTGTACGTTTATTATAAGTTATATTTACGATGCCGGTGAAGGAAATAGTCAGAAAGGATCTCATAACTCAAAGTTTAATAAAAATATCTCAAAGGCCTATCAATTAGCTAGTGTAATGGACTATAGTCTAAATGCCACTTTGAGAGTTACCTCTCCGACCTTGAAAGGAGTTTTAAAGCAGTATAACGTCCTCCTTCTCTGGAATGGAGCTTAAGTTCCTACATACCGCATTCTTTTGAGAGGACTCGGAAACACCGCACCACCTTCTCCAGACCTATGAGACCTATACCAAGCAATGGTACGTTAAATTGACGATAAAGACTCCTACCCTCATTGGGGACTACTTGATACCAATTTCTCTGAACAATAGCTACTTATCATGATGTAACTACATCGGTCATATAAATAAAAGACTGTACTAAGCGAAAGTTCATTGATAACATACAATCACAATCAAATCAAGCTATCCTCGAAACAAAAAATTGTATAGCGCTCCCTAAAAACTTTGTAAACGTTCGAACAATACTGACATGAAAATTAATGTCAAGCATTTCCCTCGAGTGCCTTGAATTATGCCAAGTAATTATTCCCATTCTTTAGTCGGACAAAACGGACTGAGTAGATTAATACGCAGCGAGAGCATTTTTGAATTTAATGAAGTTATATTTTTTCCACTAGACGTTAATTTATTGGGAACAATGACTTACATTACAACGTACCTACACGCTGTCTAACAAATAATTTGGGTTTATTTCTTAAATAGTATTTCACTTAATTTTGTCTGGGTGTGTCAGAGTTTTTTAAGTATCTTTAAGATACTTTAATATTACTATCAGTTGAGTAAATATCAGCGGAGTTCCTGAAGAGCCATATTAATTACTCTGCTATTCCGATTTGAAGGCTACACACACACACTACTACTTTTAAAAAGTCGTTTCAACTTAAAACAACTGATGATTGGTCTCATCACTGTTAACAGCACATATTCCATTTTTTCAGTGACAAGGTAAACCTTCCAAGGATACCCAGAGAAGGAAAATGCGACTAGATTATTATGTTATTCTGTCTAATAGTTATTGTTTTGATTTCAAGAGTGTGGTAAGCGCGACATACATATCCGAGGCGTTACAACTTAGAAGCTTAGGGGTAGCAACGCATCTGTGGCCGACCTCAGGCAGGACAGATTGATAACAGGTGGCCATGGGCGGTAGTGGTCACTTACCATCGGTAGGACTACAAGCTAGTTTGTTACTTTCATATTATAAAAAAGGTTATGTGGGACTTACACCAACTAAACTTTGGCCATCCTCAGCACAACGTAGGGGATTCTGGAATCTCCACCGGAACGTAACCGGAGAGAACTCCTATTTATTATACAATATATATCATTTTAATCCACTACTTTCTTAAAGAAGGTAGGGTACAATCATACTAATATTATAAAGCTGAAAGTTTGTGAGGATGGATGGATGTTAGTTACGTTAAAACGTCAGAATGACTGAATGGAACTGCATAAAATTTGGTACAAAAAAAATACAGTGTGAAATATCATATAGGCTTCTTTTATCCCGGAAAAATGCTCGGTTCCCATGGGATACGTTTCTTATTTTTTATAGTGTCGATTCCTTGACATTGTTTTTTCATCTTAAAAAGAGTCAGATAATGACATAAGTAAGGTATTTTCGATCCCCGAAAAACATACGGTTCCCATGAGAATGATTTTTATGATGATTTTTATATCTTTGAAAAAATGTTATTTCGTTAAAAATGTTGAATTTATAAAGTATGAAGTATATGTAGGTATATCATGTTACAATTTTTAAAGTTGCGAGTGAAGCCGCGAGCACGTCTATTTCACTCTTATGAAAAAAACTAGCCGTGTAGCGTTTTTAGCTTGTTCACTGGTATTATAATTAATAATAAATTTCCATAGGCATTGACCTGCAGTTATGTTCATTCATCTATTAAAAAAATGGTACATTAAGCACGTATACAAACAGTTATGTTGGTAGAACTTTATATGTACTCGTCGTATAACAGCATTTATTCGTTCAGAAAAATATTACTTTTCTATGTTATGGAAGAACCAAACGAGTTTGCAGCATACCTGAGTGCACATCTGTATTCAGCCCCAGATAAAATCACAGTCCTACCTGAGGTCGGCCACAGACGCGTTGCTACCCCTAAGGACTAAGTTGGAACGCCTTGAAAATGTATGTCTCCCTTACCACATCCTTCAAACCAGAACACAGCAGCGCTTAATGGTGTTATAAGGGAGAAATAGGTGTGGCGGTGGTGCCGCCAGAGTCGAACCACAAAGAGTTCTACCATCTTTAATGACGTCAGGTTGCATGTTCTTTTGTGAAGTATATATAGAAGTAACGTTGTGCTTACAGTGTCGACCATACCACGTGAAGGATAAAGCTATACTCCTCGGTGACGCGGCTCACGCAGTTGTCCCATTCTATGGCCAGGGGATGAATGCTGGCTTCGAAGACTGCACGCTCCTCGATCAGCTCTTTCAGAAACACCATGACAATCTGGTGAACGTTTTGAGAGAATTCTCAGAAACCAGATGGGAAGATACGTTTGCTATCAGTGACCTAGCGATGTATAATTATATTGAGGTGAGTGATGATTTAAAAAGCTGTAGTCCATGGAACTAGTGGATATTGGTCATTACTTTTTTATTAGTTAATTTCGTTCTGATTCCAATTATGATCTATTGGAATTGGATACGTAACTGAGACGATTCTCACGACAACTCAACAAAATCCGTTTGGATTGTGGGGGGTGTCAAAGTACACATATATGCTTTAAAAACATTACTCTCCTTCTGATGCTATTGGATAATTGACACTGTTACTCTGGCCCAGGTAGATGTTGCATTCATACCTTACCCGTTTTTGTACCAATGAGTGCATACGAAAACTGTTTAAGTCGAATATTGTTTTAAAGTTGTAGTAACCGACCTGTCAATTTTAATTATATTTTA
>DWNY01001917.1:0-11788 GCA_018250635.1 Telegonus apastus
GGCGACACCTGGCGGATTTTGCGCGTTGGTTCTGCAAGTAGCTGGGGACTCTAACGTTTGCTCAAGCTACGACTCGAGGTTCGATTGGCATGTAGAGCTTCCCGATCCAGTTAATATCACGCAGGTAAATCAAACGATTTAAAGTAGAACCCCGTAAAGTAAAAATATATTTTTTAAATTTCAATATTTTTTCATCTGTATCACTTCATGTTGTAACTATTGTTATTTTTATACACATTATATGTTCATATTATCTACCAGTTTAAACAATATTGGGTATATAAGTAATAAGTACAATTTAAAAATAAACTTAACTGCTTTGGATATAATGACAAGAAATGGTACTCAATCGTAAGTGTTACAATAACTAAACAAAAGTATTTCTTATATGCATGTTCATATGCAGGGACGGAATCAAAACGATACACCGCTAACAGCCGTAATTGTAACTGATGCCCATATTGATCCATACTACGAGGCATTTGGTGTTGCGGATTGCGGAGAACCGACTTGTTGCAGAAAAGGTCAAACACCTCAGCAACAAGATTTATTTAAAACAACTATAGATGAACGTATAACTGGCAAGAGTGTTATTAAAGTAGGCGACAAAGTGATGTTAGATTTGGACAATGTGCCAGCAATTCGACGAGCGAAGAGCAAAACACTGCCACGATTTAAAAATGCCAGAAATTCTGAACCGGCCGGTTATTGGGGCGATTATAGGGACTGCGATTCTCCCATTTGGGCCTATGATGATGTTGTTGAAAATATTGCTAAACATAAGGTCAGTACTTTCGTTTTGTGATGAGTACCTAATTCATACAAATATACTTTATACGTATGTCAGTCCATTATATTCATTTATATTATTTGTAATCGAATTGTAATTAGATACTTTTTATGAAGCTTAGAAAATTTTGGTCTCAGCCTAATTAGATTATTGAGAATGAGAATTAATTTTCAGAATATAGACGTGGTCTACTATATCGGCGACAGCATCGACCATCACGTATGGGAGACGACGTACGACATGATCAATGAAGTGAATGCCCACGTTGTGGACAAGATGAGAAAATCTTTCGGGGATAACGTTTTGGTCGTCCCAGTCATCGGAAACCATGAATCTCAACCCACGAACCAGTGAGTTGGCCTATTTGCCCTTACACTGCAGGACTAATTAAAATTACATAAAACACATTTAAATTAGTGTTTTACAGTCTTTCTTATGGCAATACTCTTAATGTAAAGATATTTCGCGACCTCCGATAAAAGCACATCTGTGTAGAATTAATAAAATAATATTTAATAAGTTCCTATATTCAACTATATTGTTCGCATTTTTTCAGATTTGCGCCAAAATCCATCACGGAAGAAAAATTGAGCACTGCTTGGCTTTACAAAGCTTTAGCCGACAAATGGAGCTTTTATCTAACTGACGAGGCGAAAGCAACGTTGCTTGAACGTGGTGAATTTTCCATGGTGATCAGACCTGGATTACGCGTCATATCACTGAACAACAATGTTGCGTATAGATATAACTGGTAAGATAATCATATTCACAGATCTTTATCATTAGATAATGACGTGATGAAGTAATCTATGCGTGTGTACGGCGAGATCGCCGCGTGTACGTTACGTTTTTAAAAGGGCAACATATATTCAAGATATGAGAGTAGCTTAATATGATATGAGCGATAATTATTATTATTACTGTTAATCAAATAAAAAATAAATAAGATGACACTTCAATCGATTAGATACAATCTTAGATGTAGATTGATATGGGGTTTTTAAGGTGATAGAAATGTGAATTGAGTACAATAGCACTGGGTATACATATCCTTTGTCACTGTAGTTCATGGATTAGACTAGTATTGAGGGGGACAGCCGCCGAAGGGGTTTTAGCGATAAAAATCCTACATACCCCGGTGACACTTTTACATCACACAAACATTCTTTTATTATCCTTAAAGAGGTGGTATATCTGAGATTGAACCAACAAGTTCGCAGGGTGTTCCCGAGCGCATTAGCTCTCCAATAGATATATACTGAAAATTCCACTTGTCCTTAAACGAAATATTTACATGTGTTTTCAGGTGGTTAGTCTACGATCCACTGGATGCTAAGAAACATTTGGACTGGTTGGTTCAGGAGTTGCATAAAGCCGAATTAGCGGGAGAGAAGGTCCATATCCTAGCGCACATTCCACCGGGCGTGCATGATCTCACTTACACGTGGACGAGGGAATACAACAGGATTGTAAACAGGTAATAATCAAGGACACAGCAATAAATTGTAAATACATATACAATATAGATTTGATTTGGAAACTACGCAATGAAGCCAATTATATATCTACGAAATAAACTGTATTTTTAAAAACATTAACTTGTTTTTATTATAGAGTTATGATGACATAATATGGACAATGAAGGACATTTACTATAAATCTCTTTTACATTTTTGATGTATGGAATCGCAATGTAACCCTTTTTCAGATTCTCATCTACAATTGCAGCCGAATTCAATGGACATACACATTCGGATGAATTTAAAATATTCTATAGTCTAACAGACGGAAAGCCAATAAACATGGCTTGGGGTGGTGGAAGTGCTACAACATATACCCACTATAATTTGAACTACAAAATAGCTACTATCAATGCTGGTACTTTTGTAAGTACATATATGATTTTTAATTATTAATTACGTTGCTACTGCTATTTATCGCCAGTCGCCTTTCGCGCGCTGTCTTGCTTAGGAAAGCACGTTAAACTATTGATCTAGGTTATTCTCATTGGATAGCTATCTTTAAACTACGTCAAAGGACTTTGAGAGCTTTTGCTTTTCCTAGTAGTGGGCAATGCCCACGAGTTGCAATGATTAAATTCACTAGAACTTAGAATGTTCGTTTTGTGTGGATTGTACACATCTTGGAAGAATACTATTGCATTTTGCAGTGTAATGATGTTAAAATAAAAAATTTCAGGATCCTCAAAACATAGTGAATTACGTGTATAACCTGACTGAAGCAAACCTTACGCCGACGAAGAAACCACACTGGTTTCAACTATATGACATACGAAACAGCTTTAACATACAAGACCTCTCTCCAGAATCTATGGACAGACTAGTCCACAGTATGGTCACAGATAAAAAACCCTTGTTAGATCTGTATTCGGCTTTTTACTCTAAATTGAGCGATAACAGATGGCCATTTTGTAACACTGAATGCAAACTCAATAACTTGTGCAAAACTGTGGTCACTGTTTTATGGGAAAGGCAAAAATGCCAAGAACTAAGGGATTTGTTCTATTCATAAATTTAACTGCAACAATTATTAATAAAACAGACTACTACTATGTGATATACATACAATTGCAACATTCTATCGTTCTAAATTAAACAGGAATTTCAAATTGCATGTACCATACCTTAAGAAGATCCAGATAAATGTTACTCGTATGATTAAACTGAAACAGGAATGTATAAAATAGCATAGATTGTTTAAATAAAACCAAATTAATATACAACCCATTGTTTCATTTCATATATTACAATTGACTAACATCTATTTTATAACAACAAATTTAATGATTGAGTATACTTAACCAAGGAATATCAGGTTTCCCTTTTAAACTTTCACTAGGAATTTTGTCCAATTCAGATACCTGAAATTGACAATCATTATTCACTATAAATATTTATAAACAACAACCATAATTATGCATATGCTATGGCCTGGTGGCGAAATGTGTAAGGTTCAACTGTGAAGGTACCAGTGTTACACTTATTCAGAAATAGCCTTAGTATGGATGCTAAGGCTATTATTTCATTGGAAGTGTGCATTTGTCAGCTGACCGACAATAAAGCTATCATCTTAAGGAATCAGGAATAGCAATACATATGTGACTGACTTCAGATAAAACACCTGTTCTGTATGAAGATGTCCATGGAAGGTAGTGATCTCTTACTATCAGGTAGAATGCATGCTTATTTTTATTCAACTACACTCTTATAGGTAGTAAATACAATTTTTAATAAGAACTTTTTTACTTTAACCAAAGATTTTAGATTGACCTTTTCCACATGAACACTTGGGATTACTAGAACTTAGATAAAATATACTCTAAATTAATAAAAAACGTAAGTACCTGATGCCTGATAAAGTGTATAATGCTCTCAACATTCTCTGCTTTGGTATCTTCTGAAAGAGAGTAGAATCTCCTCCAGATAGCAGCAGCCAATACTTTGTCATCGCTTAGGCCTTCATCATACGCCACCAGAGCAGCTTGGAACTGCTCTGATAGTTCTGTTACTTGTTTCTTAGCTAAAGATGGATTTGCACCCTGGAACAACATGCTATGAAAGGATTTTTGATACATGGTACAAAAGAATAAGTTGAGTATTCTTATTGAAAATTATTTATTATTGTGAATTGTCTTGAGTTGGCAAGGTGAATTGCATGCTCGTTTAAATACATCAATCGTACAAAATTTAAAATAACCATCAAATCAGGTTTTCATGGCTAAGATAGATATTAATTGTCATTTGTTATTGGGATTTGAAAAACTATTGTCAGTGCCAGAATAGTTGCTTAATTTTTAGCATTTCATATGTAATACACAAACTTGATACTTAAATATAATAGAATCAAAATATTACATGATTATAAAAGCCATCATGGTCCACAATTTGCACCTTCAATTCAATGTGAATCACTCAATATCTATCTAACTGAAATAGCAAAGGTGTGTAAAACATGACATAGGTTTTAAGAATTGACTCACCTCTAACAATTTTATCCTATTAGCTACATCGGCCCAAAGGGCTTCTATGATGCAATTTCTTACGAAGTGGCCATCCCCTTTAACATATTTTCTTTTCTCAGTAATATCTTCTGCCATATACCTCACCATAAGCATCCACACATGGAGTTCAGTTATCAAAAACCAAGAAGCAAATGTATCCGGCAGTTCCAGTTTCTCAAACCATTCTTCATAAGATACTTTGTCTGGTACACATTCATAGAGGAAATAACCAGTTAACTTGAGACGCTGAAACAAGATAAAATGAATAATTTTTACTAGCATTCGTCGGTACAAATTCAAACATAGTCATATATTGTTGATAATTTTTTAATATCATAACCACGCTTGTTTATGGCATGCAAAAAATCTGTAATTCCAAAAAACCTTATTTGGATACTGTCATGTATTAAGATTAGGTACCAGTTTCTCTTTTACTATTAAAGAAAGATGTAAGTCTGTGTCTGTAGTGGGTAGAATGTTACAAAATGTCATCATGGCTACCTAGTTTGATCAATAAACGTACAACAACTATATTTCGAGTTTTAATAAACATATTAGATACTTTGGATCAAGTGTTGTTGTAATTTAACATGAAAATATTTGATTAATCCTCAGAGAGCCGCCAGTCAAAATTAACTAGTGAAATTGACCAAAATCGACCTGAATCGGGTCACGCAACATCGGATGGGATTAGCAGAATTATGCTTTTCTTAATAAAATTTAAGTAACTGGAGTAACTGGAGGAACTGGGTCCTAACAATTTGTAACATAATTAGATATATATCTCATAGTATAATAAAATTCTCATAAGCCTCTTACAAATGTTATGTTATCATCAAAATCATAATGTATTATACCGTTCTGGATTTGTCCATCCAACCTACAGCATTCATGAATTTTTTTACATAACTCTCGTCCACAGCCACTGTGCTTTGTTCCTTTACATTTGAAAGCCTCACACTTAATTGATTGATACATGGTTTGTAATAATTTATGTTATTTTTAACGCCCATTCTCCAAAACACCTGCAACACATCGTACACAATGAATAATAAAAAAGGTAAGTTAAAATGATAATTTAACATTTCATGAATTATTATGAAATATAGGAATACTTGTCCAAGTAACGCTCGGCGGTACATCATAAACGAATGTTTATCTCACGAATAATTAATGATTTTATCACATTTGGCTTATGACATTCATAAAAATAACTTTAATTTCAGTTTATGAAACATGATAGGTGAACAATATAGGTACACATTGAAGACATGAAAACAAATTAAAAAAAAAAACGATTGACAAAACTTATATATTAATTATGTCATAGGTTATATAAACTTAATACAGTCTATACATAATGTGGATAAAGTGTACTACTACTGAATAATGTGGCGTGTATATGTTTTATGTAGTTAAAAAATATTTGCTCATAGTTAAAATTTAAACTTGCCTGTACTAAATACACGCAAGTTGAATGGTAAAAATATACCAAAAAACAATTTTGTTTTTTATACAAGTGAATGCATAGACAATGCAGATGGCCCCAAATTTGCTTAGGACATTTCGAGTTTTATTGAACAAAAAAACCTAGAAGTCAGCGCGCATAGAGATTCTAAAATTTAAAAACGTCAAATCATATGTCGGTGGAATCATATCTTGTTCTAGGTTACATAATTTAATTTTGCACTGTGGCCGCCCCGTGTTCCTCATCCAAGTGTTATAAAATATGTTCGGGGCAATAAGTAGGGTTGGTAGCGGCTTCCTAGCTGCGAAGACTGTAACAGAAAAAGCCCTATCAGAATGTGGCAAAATCGTTGCTGTATCCGCAGGCAACAAGAGAGATTATGCAGCCAAAGCCGCTGGAAAAGGGCACGGTAAGGTGGTTGCAGTCATCGGTGCCGTAGTCGACGTTCAGTTCGAAGATAACCTACCACCCATTCTAAATGCTCTCGAGGTACAAAACCGCTCGCCTAGGCTCGTCCTTGAAGTGGCGCAGCACTTGGGTGAGAACACTGTGCGCACCATCGCCATGGACGGTACCGAAGGTCTGGTGCGCGGCCAGCCCGTGCTCGACTCCGGGTCGCCCATCCGCATCCCCGTGGGCGCGGAGACTCTCGGCCGCATCATCAACGTTATCGGAGAGCCCATCGACGAGCGCGGCCCCATCCCCACCGACAAGACGGCCGCCATCCACGCCGAGGCACCCGAGTTCGTGGACATGTCCGTGCAGCAGGAGATCCTGGTCACTGGCATCAAGGTCGTGGACCTGCTCGCCCCCTACGCCAAGGGTGGTAAGATTGGCCTGTTCGGCGGCGCCGGCGTCGGCAAGACTGTACTCATCATGGAGCTCATCAACAACGTCGCCAAGGCCCATGGTGGTTACTCCGTGTTCGCTGGAGTGGGAGAGCGCACGCGCGAGGGTAACGACTTGTACCATGAGATGATTGAATCCGGTGTAATTTCCTTGAAGGACAAAACCTCTAAGGTGGCCCTTGTGTACGGTCAGATGAACGAGCCCCCCGGCGCGCGTGCCCGTGTCGCGCTGACTGGACTGACTGTAGCTGAGTACTTCCGTGACCAGGAGGGCCAGGATGTGCTGCTCTTCATTGACAACATTTTCCGTTTCACTCAGGCTGGTTCTGAGGTGTCTGCCCTGCTGGGTCGTATTCCATCTGCTGTGGGTTACCAACCTACACTGGCCACTGACATGGGTACCATGCAGGAGCGTATTACCACCACTAAGAAGGGCTCCATCACCTCTGTGCAGGCTATTTATGTGCCTGCTGATGACTTGACTGACCCTGCTCCAGCCACCACCTTCGCTCACTTGGACGCCACAACTGTACTGTCCCGTGCTATCGCTGAACTGGGTATCTACCCCGCTGTGGACCCTCTTGACTCCACCTCGCGTATCATGGACCCCAACATCATTGGTGCTGAGCACTACAATGTAGCTCGTGGTGTCCAAAAGATCTTACAGGACTACAAGTCACTTCAGGACATTATTGCTATCCTGGGTATGGATGAATTGTCTGAGGAAGACAAGCTGACAGTAGCCCGTGCCCGCAAGATCCAGAGGTTCCTGTCTCAGCCTTTCCAGGTGGCTGAGGTGTTCACCGGCCACGCTGGCAAACTGGTGCCACTTGAAGAGACCATCAAAGGCTTCTCTAAGATCCTTCAGGGTGAGTATGATCATCTACCAGAGGTTGCGTTCTACATGGTTGGACCTATTGAAGAAGTAATTGCAAAGGCAGAAACACTCGCTAAGAGTGCATAAATTGTTACAAATTATATAATCCAACATATTAATTTATTGAACTGTGCCTACTGAACGATGATTGTCAATCAACGATATGTATGGTTACAACGATCACATGGAATCATGGTAGATACCAATAAAAACATTAATAATTATACCAACTTTTATTTTTATCCATATTGTTAATTAGTTTTTATTTTTCAAATATTATTTGCTCTCAGCATGATTACACATTATATAAAACATAATTGTTATAATTTTACTTAATAGTAAAATGTATTTATTGGGATAATTAAATACAAATTTGAACTTGACACTGAAACCAAAACGTAAATAAGAGGATAGTGTAGATTACTGTAGATAGTTTTCTTTTTACAAAATTATGCAATATTGGGTGTGGTCGCGAGTTAAGTGGGAGACTGCTAGTGGCTTCATAAGAACTTTGGCCTACCAGGCCATATAGTTAGTATAACTAAAATTATCTAATAGTAATATACAGTGCACATACTGTACCATATGTATACACAGATTGTACACATAGGAGTAGCATGGTAGGGAATGCTCTAGATATTTCTACAGTAATGGGGAAAGGAAATATACGTGCCCAATACTATTACGTAAAAAAAGATAGCATCCAATAAAATATTTTCTTGTTTTAGTAGTTATATCATGCATTACATAACGACTTCACAAGACGCAAATAAGTTTGACGGTGCTGGACTAGAAATAATCTATCCCTTATACAATATAGTGACTGATTTACACTTTCCGCCAATACGCTAGGCCATATTATTTAAGATTCAATTTTTTTTAACTTTAAATTAAATACTTATCTAAAAAAAGGTCATAATTTCGTGTCCGAAAGTTGGCGAGAAAAGATTGTAGGTACCTAACAACAAATTAGCAAAAGTATGGTTCTTATGCTCTGCCCAAGTGAGAGACTTAGTGAGGCCTATTCTTAAATCCGTCTCTAATTATGTGCAAGAGGGAATAATTTATTTATAAATATTCCGTAATAAGAATAACAATACGAGTCTTGTATGAGTTTTACTTCCTTCCTTCCATTCATGGTGCAATTATTATAAAAAGTTAAGTCTTACTAATATTATAAAGTGTAAAGTTAGGGATTTTGAACGACCGGACGATGGGATTCACGGCTAAATAGACCTAAATGAAATTACAATTTAAATCACTGCCCATCAGACTAAAAATTTTACTTTATGTTCGCACACTTGATTAATTTACCCATTAGTGAAAAATTCTGAAATTACTAGGCCCTTTTTGATAAAACTAAAACAGCATTATTTGATTTCAGAAAAGCATTTTTTCCTAGCCAGGAATCAAACAAGTGCCCTTTCAGTACTTTCGATATTCTTAGTTTCTGATTTAGCCATAAACGCTCACTTTTTAAAATTTACCCTGTATGTAGGCTCCTGGATACTCATAATTTATCTCTTTTTGATCACATACTTTATACAGAAGAGATAACCTGCCATATTTTAATAACAATCTACACTGATACAAGCGATAGTGATAGTGTAGTGGTTTCCAATTCGATCTCATATAAGTTTTGGTGCATATCACAAATTAATTATCACTTGTTTAAACAGTGAAAGAAATTATTGAGGAAACCATGTAGGTTTCCGGAATAATTTCATATATCAGTTGTGTATAGTATAAAAGAATTAATATACAGTAATGAAACAAATAATATAGGTCCTTAGTTTTTTATTAAACACATTATCGTTTTCCTCCGACGCGTGGCGCCGCTTTTTGACTCACTTTCGCGGCCTTAGCTTTTGGCGCCGACTTTGTTTTAGGAGGAGCAGCAGTAGCTTTCTTTGCTGCTTTGGTTGACTTCTTCTGTTCTTTCGCAGCTCTGTGGAGATGAAATGTTTTAGTTATAAATACTTCATAAAAAACAAATAAATTGCTGTTTGATTCAAAACTTCTGGGTCTAAGTAAGTCAGCATGTTTCACACTATTTTCTTGATTTTTAAAGATTAAGAATGCTGTTATTAGTTCATTAATATGTACCTATTAAATAAAACTTAATTCACTAATTCCTCTATTTATCCACAACAACCTTAAATAATTTAAAACAGTTAATCCCTTTACGATTTAACATCAGAGGCATCATAACACCTACTTTTTACTAATAACATTAGTAGTATAAAGCATTGCTGTTAGTCTGTTTTAAAAAGAGTGGTAAAGGAGAGAAACCTGTACAAGAGAATCAAGAGGTATTTAACTTAGTCCTTAGTTGTAACAAAAAATTTTCTTTGCCCGACTTCAGCTCTTCACCTTCAATCCTATCTGGGACAGCAATTAACACTTTCTGACAATTGGATTGCGTGCTTGTACTCTACTTTTACTTAATAATAAAGAGTTTATACTTTTCTAAAAAGCTCACCAAAAGATGGAAGACTTTCTTTAATAGATTGTGTATGTGCAGTACAAATGTGTTTTTGTTATTTGTCCTTAAAATTATTATTTGTTTATAAAACACATTACAGGAACAAAAGCAGTAGGTAGACAATACTAGAAAGTAATAGGTAAATACAGTTTTACTTACTTTTTCTTATAAAAGTGAAGAAACACTAAGCATTAGTATTAAGCATTTTGGATTGCATGTTGCGGTGAGGAAGACATACATACTTATTTGCGACTTTCCAACATAGTTAATCAGGATAGCTATGGATTAGTAGCCATCAGGTAATAGTTAATCTTACCTGGGGTTGATCACAGATGTCTTTGGGTCGCAGTGGCCACTTACTACCAAACAGACAGTATGCTCAATAGCCACATATTATAAAAAAAATATGTTATGTACTAACTTGATTGCTTGTTCTCTCTGCGCTTTCCTTACTTCTGGCTTCATGTTACGTTTCGCCATGATATCACTAAGGGAGGCACCAACAATGGCACGTTGGAATTTCTGTGTCCTCCTTGTGCGCTTCTTAGCTTGCTCTTCTTCTTGGCCCTTCTTGAACTTGCGCCTTAAATAAAAATAACATCACCTTATGCTCCATTATTAGGGACCACCAAGTCAATATTAATCAAAACTTGATATTATAAGATAGTCGTAGAATTAGTGTTTGATTAGGGAGGTATCATTGTCATCTTAATTCTTTGAAGAGACATTCTATCCATGATTAATTTCAAGTAGAACAGCTCAGGCAGTTGATCACAGCTCTGGGCAGTGTGGCCACTTATTATCATAACTTCATTGCTACTTTAATCTTATAAAAAGAAAGCAATAAAAGATGAAAAATTAAAATGACATACCTGTAAAGTACAGTCCATGTCACTTTACGAGGATTTCTCCTCATAAGATGGGCGGCTTCACATTTCGAGTTTAAAAATGTGAATGTCTGAAACAACATACATTTCAAATTTAAGTATTAATACAATATAAACATACACAGTGACTGTCATAACTAATTATTCTAGTTTCATAAATTAAAACATATACATAACTCAGTTAAAACAGTTGTAGTAATGAGGATAGAGGTTAAGAGTTATTGTTTGACAGATAGATATTAGTATATGTAAGTAAATAATTAACAAACTATCAGAAAACAATATGAGCATTACATATTAGTTATAGTGGTAGTCGTAGTAGTAATTATATATTTTTGAAATAATTGCGTTTTCTGGTAATTTATTAAATTGAGTTTCATTGACAGATACTTTGTAAAGGTATAGGTTATGT
>DWNY01001918.1:0-11788 GCA_018250635.1 Telegonus apastus
TTATGAATCAAAAAAAGGTTTCCAACATTCGAATATGTCTAACTTTAAAGCCTACTATACAGGTGATTGGTATAGACTATCATAACATTAAAACCAATTTAGCTAGCTCTATAGTTTAAGCAGTTTCTGATAGCATATATTTTGTAGTATGTATAATATACAAAAAAGGTAGGTTAACGACCCTGATGCATAAAATCTATTAAAGTAAAAAAGTGGTATTTTATTTAAAAAATGTTTTGTTTGTTTTTCAACCACTTTGTACAATTTTTAACATCAATTTGTTGCGCAATTTAAACTATCAAATAAGTTTTATTTTCGTAGGACTTCTGTTTTGGTAGATATTCTTAAGTTTTAATATAATGGTCGCACTTTGGTAACATAGAAATTAAAATGGCTGCCATTCTATAATGGTTGGGAAATAATCAAAATAATTATTGATTTGCCGATAAAATTGTCTATAGTTTGCCACTTTAAAGGCGCCGACACCAATCACCAGACACTCTGTATAATATCCAAAGTATTATTTTATTTTTAGACAATTTGCAACAATTTGCGCGAATAAATTACTTAAGTCTTAAACGATTCAAAATATACAAAAAATAATATTATATTTTTTGTAATCAAGGACTGACATTGTGAACAGCGCAGTATTTCTACGCGATTAATACGCGATAGATGCGACATAATTTTTGTATCTAATTCTAAGTCTGTAATTGACCTGGAACTGGAACTGGAATTAAATCGGACCTTCAGAGCTGATGATTAAATATTCGCATCCACCGTTGTTATATTAAGCGCTGCTATATTCCGGTTTGAAGGGCAAGACGTTTCTACTTAGTCCTCAGGGACAGCAACACAGCTGTGGTCGACCTCAGGTAGGGTTCTTATCTTATTTGGGAGTGATTATAGGTATCCATGGGTGGCAGTGGTCACTTACTAAGGTAGACTGTATGCTCGCTTGCTGCTTCAACTCAGACACACAACTTGGAATGAATGAATACAAAGTCCAATTTAAAACATTTACTAGACCAAGACCAAGTCCTTCGAACTTCATAGCTAAACTACCTCTGCTTATTTCACTTAAACATATGATATTTTGCTATACTTGGCGACAGGTGTTTTCATGTCACGATTAAATACAATACCCACATCAAAAGAGCTATCCTTGTTATTACGTTTGGATGGTATCATAAATATCTTTTAACCTTTTTCTACGTTTTTATGTCCCATCTAAATGTGTGTAATATTTCTTTGGAATGTTCTCGTTTATTTGTTAATGGTTCAATCTCGACCTTTTTGTTTAGAATATGTACTCCCAGTTGTCATGTTTGTATACGAATATTTAAATTGTATTGGTGGAGGAGACATATTTATCCGAGGCGTTCCAACTTAGTTCTCAGGGGTAACAATGCATCTGTGGCTGACCTCAGGTACAACTGTGATCTTATTTGAAGTATACAGGAGACCATAGGCGGCTGTGGACGCGTAACATCTGGTGGGCTGCATGCTCGTTTACTACTTCCATAACATAAAAAAACAATACAGCTTGTGGCGACTTCCGGCAACTCATCAAGAGATGGCGCCACTAGTATTCTGAATCACGCTATCAAAGCATTCTCAATACCTTGCATATATACAAGCTCCGAACTAAATCTGTCGGAGCACGGCCGGTCCCCAGGCATGATCACCTAGCCTGGCGGGAGATCTCCCTTTGCCACACAGCTATATAGTAGCCACATACATAATGTCAGCAGAAAGTTCGAAAGTTTGATCTAGTCTAAGTAAAATATTCAAGGAACCCTTAAGTTCAATGTTACATTATCTTACATGTTACTGCAGCTTGCTATCTGACGATTTCACTAACTGATAAGCGCATATGAGGCATATAATCATCTAAAATCTGTGCCAACTGCCAAGTATTCTTCAAATCCATTGAGGAACATGGCTAACTTTCTAAATCCGCATCATGTATTGTTTTCACTTATCACTCACCAAACTATTCGACACATTAGCAACTATGGTTCGTTTAATAAGGTTCAAACACGAATGTTGACACATCAAATGTATTTCGAACTCCAGCGCTAACGTAATCAAATATATTGCCAAAGCGTTTGTGATGGCCGTGCATACTGGCAATGTGCTAACTAATGTTAATTAAAAATATGACGTCTATGTGGAATAACGCAGTGGAAATTTAAAGAGTTGTTTAATTCGTTTTATGGTGCTCGTTCAGATTCTATTACGAAATAATTTTGGTATATATATTTTATAGCATTTATAGCATGCAGTGAACCTGATGGTTAGAAGCAACTGCAGCCCATGGACATTTTTGATCAACCCCAGACAAAATTATGAGGTAGTTAACAGATGTGTTGCTACACCCGTGAGCTCAGCTAGGACGCCTGGAATAAGTATGTCTCCCATACCACACCTTTCAAACCAGAACACCGCAACGCTAAACACTGCTGTTATTACACAGAAACAGGTACGGTGGTATTGCCACCGGAGTCAAATCACAAAGGTTTGTCCCACCTTCAAATAATATACACTTCGGTATGTTATTATCTATAATTTTTTTGGTCTCTTTTACTACCTCCTCAAATCTTACAATTACGCGAATGAGCTACGTTATCACTCAATTTAAATACATAAGTAATCACCAAAAAATAATACCTAATCTTCCCAAAATCTCAGTCAATAAGGAACAAAAACTAAAATACGACTATTTAAACTTAACACACAACATAGCAGTTGACATAGATATATTACTTAGAAAAATTAAAAATGACGAATATAATGTAGTATCCATTATACAAATGATAATATAGTATTCGTTACATCACTACTCACAAACGTTATTGATTTGTCGAATGCGGTCGTTAAAAGTGAAAGGCATTGCCGCGAGGTATTTTAAAACAAGTTACATTTTGGCAAGTTATTGTGGAAACTGCGCCTGACGCACTGAAGAAGAGAGATGAATGAGCATTAACTTTAAATAGGCTATTTAAACCTTAAGGCGTTTTATCCTCAGAGTGAGTATAACGTATAGACCAAGCCTAGCCGGGTATGAACAGTAGGCATACGTCAGAACGCCATTACTTCTTGGATATATTATGAGGAACGATCCTAACTTAAGTTGAAGTGACTTATTTTATTTGATAGTAAATATTGTAATTCTAATGTAAAGTGATGTTAAAAATAGTAGTTTATTACATTTTACTTTAACAAAGCTATTGCTAATCTGCCTATTATTAGGTTGAAAGTGATAGAATCCTTTATAGTTTGACGCCGGCGACACTACCGCCACACATACGCCTTATAACAGTAATGTTAAGCGCTGCCTTAAGCTGATCTGAAGGGTGTGGTAAGGGATACATACTTATCTGAGAATTTTCAAATTAGCCCTCGGGGATAGCAACTCATCTATGATCAACGTCAGGTAGGACAGCGACCTTATTTGAGTTTGATTACAGATGTCCATGGGCGACAGTAGCCACATACCATCAGATGGACTATTCGTTAACGACTTCCAAATAAAAAAAATGGGACTCTATTTCAATTATTACTCTGAGTTGAAAACATTTTCTAAAATGAGGCCAAATTTGTACTTAGCATGAAACGTTTTACCGGTAACAATGACTGACAAATGACTGGTAATGATGTGGAGAAAAATGGATTTGTCTTTTTTGCCGTACGTAACAAATTAATGCAATTTGAAATGAAATGCCGTCTCTTGTAAATAATCTTCGTCTTGAGTAAAAGTTACATCTACACGTTTTCCCTTTTATGCTCGTTGGTATTCAATTGAATCGAGTTATTTATATGACATCTGTAGCTGATTGTATCCAATATCATTTACAAGTTATAACAAAAATAATTACAAGAAAATTTATTACAATTTTACTTCATCTGTTATTGCTAGTTTATGATCTGGTCATTGTCTATTCATTAATTCCACTGCTGGTTACTGGTCTCCTCTCAAAATGACGGGCTTAGGTTATTCTATTACCCTGACAAAACGCGATTCTGGCTTCTTACCATGTTTTAAGTCACCGTTTCATCAAGTGAACATTAATATTTCTGTCACACATGCGCGACCACAAATTCGAAAAATTAAGAGGTCTGATATTCGAACCTCGGTCCCCCAGATTACAAGACTAATTTTCACACTACTAAGCCGTTACTGCTCTAGTCATTCAAACGAACAACCGCCCGAAACTAAGTTGTAATGCCTCATGTTTTACTATGTGCTTGCACCTTGAGCGTATGAACACGTGTCTAACTACGACTCAAACAGAAATTCTACATCAAGCTGACTATACATACCTTGTTTTCGTGCGGACTCAGGTGTAATGCTCGTCTTTTATTAATTAAGTAAAAGCTTACATACGACGCTTCACTTCCCTTTTATTCACTATTTATCACTTATCATTTCTATCTCACATTATAAACGGGAATACTAAAATATAAAAACTTACCTTTCAAATTCAAATTAATTGCCTAATAAAAGACTGAATAAGATAAGATGAATGCGAAGGCAAGACTAATCTCGACATGTTGCAATACAATCTATAAACAAGCTGTCTACTTGGGATTTGAAAATAACTGCCACTTTCTAAGTCATATACAATTACGCACGCATATTGGACGAAAGTAAAATATACATATCTTTATCTATTCAGGACAATCTTAGAATCACTTGAAGCTATTCAAACCAAACATTCCACGAAATAGTCCGCCAAGTACAAGTTATACTCGGGCGGTTCCGTACCATCAATTTTCAAATTTCAAATTTTCTTTTTTATTATTTGTTATCATAGCGGCTGTAGAAGCAGGTACATGTGTCCCAAAAATTCAAATATTCATATCTTGAAGCTTTTCTAAATATAATAGTTTTATATCGGCCATAGTAATATGCTTTTATCTGTCTACAACGGCTACAAATACGAGTATGTATAGTCCTTTGACCAAAGAGTTATTATACATAGATTACACGCAAGTAATAAGAATGGAAGATGAGAGACCTTACTTGTCTTTGTCTAATAACACATGCGAAAAAGCGGGACTGATTGGTAGCCTCATTTGCTTTTTTTTCGATGAACACGTTTTAGACTGAATTCCCTTCTCTATATATATAATATCGCTATGCCTATGACAGAAGAACAATCAGTGGGGGCTTAGAAGGGTTCCATGTTTAGACTTTAAACTGGTTATAACAAAAAAACATTTTGTATAAGTAATTGTAAAAAATATACAGTTCTTACTAAGAAGTGAAACTATTAAAGGTTTCTTAAAAAGTCTGCAAGAAAAAAATAATATTTAAATGCCAATCAATAACTCAATACTAATACTGCTCTAAATTTCTAATTATCACGAACAAAAAGTCCAAATAAATGAGAAGCTTTAAAATAACTACGTCGCAAAGAATACATCTAAAAATTGAGTGGCGATTGATTAGCGCACACGACTTGACATCATATTTTATCCGCTTTCACCAACCGTGTAATCAAAGAACGCTACCGTCTTTGTTCTTTTTACCGAGTAATAGTTGAATGGGTTACCTACTTCAGAACTAAATTTGTGTGAAATAAAAACTCTGAATAACTGTTTACCTGCAAACGGTAGAAAAACTGTGCACCAATGATGAGCCGCTTTTCACAATGGTCCCTGTTCTTGCATTTAGAAGGTTTAACGAATAGAAGTAGATTCAACTTCGGTGCTTCGGTCAACCAAGTAAATGATAAATTAAAAGTTGTTATTTGTGTTATTTCTGTTCGGCGGCACTGTGCCTGTGTAATAACGGCAGTTAAAAGCGCTGCTGTGTTCTGGTTTCAAGGTTGTGGTTAGGAAGACACACTTCCCCGTGTGTTCTTACTAAGTACCCCAGAGGGTTAGCAACGCAGCTGTTACCGACCTTAAGTAGGACTCTTATCTTATCAAGGCTGGATCACAGGAGGTCATGGGCGGCAGTGGCTGCTTAGCATCAGACCTTCTGCATGCGTATTTGCTACTTCCAAACTATAAAAGGTTGCTTTAGGTGCATGTAGTTCATTTATATAAAACTAAGAGACTTTTATCAAAAATATATTTCATATATTTACATTAATTACAAGATTGGACTTAGATAATATAATCCATTTTGTAACAGCGTAACGGAAACGCTAGAAAGTAGCTGGGTATATGAAAAATAATAACACACATTCCACATTAATTACAACCATGTTATACAATATGTTACGACGAGATTTGTAACATTGTTTTTAACTATAAGAAAATTTTTATTTTCTTTTAAAACGAAAGGTGACAGTCATTAAACATAATAACCATCATTACTTCCAAGCTTCAAAAACAAACGAGGTTTGTTGCAATAGTAAATTATGATTAATTCTTCCTTACAGGCTATTGTACAAACGTGCCAGACTCGGACCGTGGCAGACAATTTTTTCTATACAACATTATTAACAAGCCCGGCCAAGGCTTGCGCGATCAACGTTACGGTATAAAAAATACGATAATAATCACTGTTCATGTAAAATTAGTTTGTCTGACACGGCTCGTGTCTGAGATGTTCAATATCTATAGTCATAAACGGGGCCAAATTAATAACAAATTTACATCATATCATGTAAAAGTAATATTGTAAAAGCGATAATAGTAACATCAGTGCTATAGTTTATGTGATCAATTGTTATACGTAATTTAATATTAGCTGCGAATTGTGTTTCTAATATTGCAAACTGAAATGTGTGTCATTACTTAATAAGGATACATTTATTCCAATTCAAGTAAATCATTGATGTAGATTATGCTTACTACCGTAACCGGCTTTCTTTAAAGGCCTTAATTTAATTAGCATACTTAAAAAAATATACCTCTATTTTATCTTATAAAATATATCACAAATGGAATAAATAACTGAGCAACTGGATACCAAAGACCCATACTAGTGGTAACATAGTAAACATGGCCTAAATTAGAAAGTATTCTGGGCCTACATAAGATCCACATTTAGGGAAATCGGCCGGCGCTTGCACGAAGTCTCTCTGATTGCCAACTTTGAGGACAAAGTCTAATCCCCTTGTCCAATGAGAAGACCTTTCGTCTCTCATCATCCAATACCCTGGATTATCAGCCTTGAACCTTAGCGATGCTACACCGAACTTAGGCACCACAATCGTGTCTTTCAACACAGGATCAATGAGATTCCGTTTCGTGAACAGCGTTCCATCCTCATTCATCTGGATCACACGGTCTTTGTCTAACCGATTGTTGAGCTGCCTCACGCCGGTCACGTAGAAACTGTATCCGTGTAAATGGAATATGTGATCCGATTCTCCTCCTGAAACAATTACCTAATATTATTACAAAGAAATAGTCTACCAAGTGGTAGAACGAATATAGATTGTTCAGTACCAAAACAACAGCTTCGCAGCAGTGCTTTCGTTTCGTTACTATGGTGTTTTCGCCAGATTACTGACAACCGGTCACCCAGGCCTCAGAGGCAGTAAGCTTGCTTGCTAATTTGTTATAAAACAAATATATACAATAAGATAACAACATTGAGATACTATGCGAGAAACTACTTCAAACATAAATCCTGTTTCTTTTTTACCCGACTGTGACAGAAGGGTAATGTTTTTCAAGCGTATGGACATATGTCGATCTTTGGCTCGCCCAGACGCCTTGACGGATTTAGAAATAATAAATGAGGTGTCGTTAGAATCATCTCAGTTGTCATTGGAACGTAGGCTTTACTATTTTTAAATATTGCCTGCGAATGGAGAAAAAGGGGAGGATGTGACGAAATACTTTTGTATCATTACAAAATAGGCATGAAATGAAGATTCATTTTTAGCAGTCGTTTTTTTTTTTGTTTTTAAGATAATATTAAAACAAACAAACATTGTAATTCATAATTTATTTATTGCATAAAAACAGCTGATTAAAATAACTTTGCACCCTGACAAAAATAGTAAATTAGAAATAATGTGAATTTGAAATACAACTAGCGGCGCAAGACTTCATTGAAGTGTGCCTCTGTCCTTGCATTTCACCATCTCTACCGCGATCTCGTCCATACATGACAATTCGTTCAATTTCAATGGTTATTGAACCTTCGGCTTCGGTCAAAACTTCGGACTATTTGCCAAAGTTGGCTTTTTTGGCCGAAGGTAGCCAAAGCTTGGGTCGAATACTAACAAAAGATTGAATCTATTGTCTTCTGCTCTGATAAATGTTCTAATGAAAGTAGACATATTACGTCTTGTATCTTAGCATATAGACGAACAATAATGCAATTATGTAACGTTCTAATCTTTTTTCTAAGGATTCAATGTCTCACGATTGAAGAACAATGCGTGATTGATCGAAAACAATTTAAAAAGGATATTATGATTACGTCCAGGATGGTAAAAGTGCTGTATTTTTTATAATTTGAAAGTAGCAATCGAGCATTCAGTCCCCTTGATGTTTGGTGGCTACTGCCGCCCAGGGACATCTGTTATCAACCCCAAATAAGATAAGTCTTAGCTAAGATTGGTCACAAATGCGTTGCTACCCCTGAGAACTAATTTTATTGCCTCAAAAAGATATATCTCCCTTACCACACCCTTTAAAACCAGAACACAGCAGCGCGTAAAACTGTTAGGAAGAAATATGTAGATGTGGCGGTAGTGCCGCCTGAGTCGAACTACAAAGGGTTCTACCAACTTCAAAACTACTTATGATCAAATGTACATAACTCTTAACTCTTCCGTAAATCTCCATCATATTTTTTCCTTGTAACCATAATAATGTTCAATATTTGAATAGATGATGACAAGTAGCACTTCAGTCGCAATCTCTCTATCAATATCAAGTATACTTTTTAGTCGATTGCTATTTCTTTAACATAGACTTTCTTTGCAAATATGAATAATATTCAATATTTGAATAGACGATGACAAGTGCCACTGGTCGCTATCTCGCTATGCTTCACTTTAATTGTGCTAAGGAAAAGTAAAAATATTTTTCATAAAAGTTTCTGGAAATTTCGCTCTGAATAATCTCTTTTTAGAATAATTATTTTCCCCGCACTGAAGTTATATATCGAATGATATTGTATGAACATAATACTGTTGATCTGTTTTTATATACAATTTCCTATTAGATATTTTCCAACATAGGTATACCTTAATACTGATTAGTTCACATTTAATCTGACATATACTGACGACTCGCTTGGCTGAGCGGTCACCATACCTTTACACGAACCGTCCCGTTACCGTAACACTCACATAGTTCTGGATTCGATCCCCGTCTAGCCAAATATCTGAATGAGTAATTTATGTTTCTATTCTGAGTTAGGATTGAGAAACATTCTAGAGTTCTCGCAAAATAAATAACGACCACAATTACTTTCGTACTCATGTATGTAACAATGTATATTCCAATAAGTTTCAGCGTTCATTCTTCATACATATCGTTAGAGCGACGACCATCTGCGCCATGAGTTTCAAATAAAATCAAAATGCGACTCGCCTACCGCTCTTTTCCTTGATTCATCTCTTCACTGCACGAGCGCTTCACAGCAAAAAGACATTCAAGCCGCTTGCATAATAAGAAACTTCATATTAGGTAACACAATAATAACGAAACTGATTGCTGGTGATTACATTTCCTTCTTTGTAACTTGGATTTTAATGGATATAGACAATTATTTACAATTACACACAAAAGTGTGAGGAATAAAATGTTCCTCATAAAATAATTGTCTAGAAAATCGGCTTGAATTAAAATAACTACAATAACAAAAGGGCATGCAGACCACCTGAAGTATGAAGATCATTGCAGCCTAGCTCCCGGATATAATAAAATAAATCAGAGATGTACATACTCTTAAAAGTTATAATGACTCATATAAGTTTCATTAAATCACACAACAATTGTATTTTTTGCAATAATAAAGTGTCAATCAATATTAAAGTAATATTGTCGGACACCAGACAATACGATATAATGCCCTCACCGCTAGATAAATTAAATTTCACTTGGATACTAAAAGTAAGTATCACGAGAACGCCAACCCCTAAGGATATCTTCCGTCGTGTCAGCAAGTAAGCGGCGTTGACTTAAACCTATTATAAACGAACAGAACAGAAACGTGATTTATTAACAAGACGTGCCCGCGGTTTCACTCGCAATTATAAAAAAGTAACATGATATACATACAATTAAAACTTCACATTCAAAAATTTCCACAAAGTAACATTATTTTTTCAAAGAGGACTGAATGCTATCGTACGGGAACCGACACTATTCCGGGATCAAAAGTATCGTATGGTTGATAACTGACCCTTCAAGTACCCCTGTGCAAAAAAAACATGGACAATACAAAAAATATTTTTATTATTTTTCGACTTTTTGTGGTTCGAACACTGGTGACATCAACGCCACATCTTTTTCGCATAATGCAGTATTAAGAAAAACCACATACTTGTCCAAGGCTATCCAATTTAGTCCTTAAGATAGGAGCGCATCTGTGACCGACCTCAGGTAGGATTATTAGGATGAACCAGAAAACGATGTACCACCGGAGTCGAACAACAAAGGGTCCTAACGCCTTTAAATGCTTTTTATCGTTTAAAAAACTAGTAATAGTGTTATAGTTACATTTTAATCATGTACATATAAATGCAAGCAAATCCCAAAAGCAAGATCTGTCTAAATGCAGCTGGTTAAAGTTTAAATTTCACTCGACACACGCGAAATCCGCGAAGTGGTCACATCCTGCATTTTGCAATTTCCGACCGAACACGCTATTGTGCTAACAAAGATCAAGGCATCTTAACCTCTCATAGCGGAGTCGCCGGAAACCTATGCAGGTCAGCATAGACTAGTGTTGCCAAGTACGATTGGTTTTAAATCGGGACAGAAGGTAAAAGAAATTGGGTCTTCGGAATGTCGACCGGGACAAACAGAAACAAGGTTCTTTAAAAACTACTAAATGTCGAAATTACAAAATATTACAATCGTAATTTAAGTATTGATTTTAATGACAGATTTAAATAATTTATTTTTCTATAATACGTTTTTTTTTATTTATCGAAACATTTACTCTTCCGATCAAATGCAAATCTGGACGCGTTCGCAGTCCCCTGAAAATCGGGACGTCCCGCGTTAATCGGAACACGTGGCAAAGCTAGCATAGATACACATATGGCCCCGAGACTTCCTATACATTTTCTCAACAGTCATACAACGTTACTCCATTGTACGCCAATATTTACGTTGCAAGCCTTCCGTCAAGTTAAGTGCTGGCAAATGGACACTAGCTTTCCAAGATGAAAGCCGTCAAAACTTACAAGTACATAAATCACTTTAAAGTGACTAATTGGCAATATGGCGACGATAAACATCTATAACACTTGACTTCTAGCCTTTTGGCTATATTGACAATGGATAGTTCTTAGACTATAATTCTGACTACAAATTATCCTGACTTTGAGGTTCAGACAATGCTAAAATGTTTGTTCAAAGATATTGATGATCTTGACTAGAAGATAAACTTCATGTTTTAATTATTTGTATCTGCATGAATAAATACAAGTACCATTGTATATATACTTTCCCTTAGATTTCAGGTAGACCTCAGGTATGGCTCTAATGTAATCTGATCACAGATGCCAATAGGCGGCAGTGGCCACATAGCCTTAGGTGGACGGTATGCTCAAACGAGTACGCTACATCACTACGCAACTGCTACTTCTTCATTAAAACAAATCTTAATAAAGATACATAAATATTATTT
>DWNY01001919.1:0-11781 GCA_018250635.1 Telegonus apastus
ATATTACGCATTTACCAAATCCTCATCTAACTTTTCAAACGCTTAAAATTTTAATAATTCTTATAAAACGTACGTCAGTTACATACATAAAAATAAATATTTCTTAGCCAGCATCAATCAATTCGAAAAAAAATCAAAAAGCGTAACGCCCGCATAGAAAATCCAAAAGTAACCCTTTACACACCCTCGCCCCAAGCTAAAATTGTTCCAGAAATATTAAAATAGTCAAAAGAGTTAAAATTAAAATGGAGGGTAAAAAATTTAATCCCAAAACTAACACAGCTGAATGCTCAATAACTAGTTTAGCCGTGTGGGTTCAGTAGCACGTTTTTTATTACAAATCCGAATATTTTGGTAATTTTGGACCGAATAAGAATTTGGAAAACATATTGTGATCGCGGCATAATTCATACGTGAATGAAATTATTCGTGCCTGTATTTTTAATCTGTATCTTAATGATTTATTTTTGTTGTTTGGTTTAATACGTATTAATTTAAAATGTATACCAAAATTTAATTTTATTTAGATAAAGCGTAAGATTTAGTCTCTTATAAAAATTTATGATATTTTTTTCTTTAACAAAGTGTCTGAAAAACGATATAGAATTCATAACAGACGTTTCAAAATATTCGATTGAAGCAGCTATAATTGCTATAATTTATCATAAACAGTAATCTAAAAGATTTAAATGCATTACGTCAACGGGTTTGTATTCAAAAAGTAACAAAATACATTCAATAAAAAAGGATAATTATACACAGAACACAACAAAGGAGTGAACGTTGGTCCAATTCCAAATTCAAATTTCTTTGTAAGCCTGTGACTTTGATAGCGTTTTGTTATTGCACGGAAAGCTGGCAGGGAGAGGCATGACGAACACAATTTAAAAGCAAAAATAAAAAATATAGAATAAAAATGGTCGGGTTTTCGTTCCGATTCTACAAAAATGAACCCGCGACGACTGATTTGACGATCCGAACGGATTGTAAAACGGATATTGCAATGCGAGAAGGAGTTAGCCGCCAATTTTTTATTGCTTTTTTTCAATTGTAACTTTTATTTTGTTGATTATGTAACTTTAATGAATATTTACCTGTACCTACTGTATGCTTACATACTATTGCATAATTGTATTAATATATACATTCGAGTGCGTATTAGTAATATTTCTAAGGAAGTCCTATATTTATTAAATATTCGAAACAACTAAGTACTATTTGTAATATTATTTGCGTAGGAACTAATTCTTGGGCGTTTCAGTGCACGTGTACGTTTAAGTCGAATACATAAGTTTACTCATTACGATTTCTTAAACGAAAAACATCAAAAGCCACAAGAGTCGGAGTCAAGATTTTTGTTTCAATGAAGGAACACTCAAATCTAAAATTAACATGAGTGAAAACAGAGTTGAAATGTTCCCATCCACTTGAAACTGTATTACTTTTAAGTAATTTCACTTATACATATAAACGGAGGGGCTCATTCTGGCATAATGCACTCACACATCGACCCGACCACAGATGTTATTCCATAAAATAATATTTCATGTAAAGCTCGCCAGAGGGCGGAAGGATTGAGTTCTATTTTTAAATTTTTATATTTCAACAATTCAGACGCGGGCTCTCTTTGTGGCAGTTCAATTTTTATTTCGAAAAGCCTTTTTTAACGCGCACTTATTTGTAGTATTTTTAAGCACGGTTTTTGTTGTGATAAGTTGATTCGCTAAACATAATGTTTTCGTAGTTTTGTTGTTTTAATATGCAGCTGATTTAATTTCTAATCACTCTGTTCATTAGTAAATATATTGTTTTAATGTTAGGTAAGTTCTCTATAGACTCAATAGCCAATAAAATTCTATAGATTTAGAGTCTCATTACGAAAAGTAAATTATTTCCAGTCAGCATCTTGTCTAGTTACTCATGTCACTCAAGTTTATTAACTTCAGTCCATCTGCACATAAATTAAAAATTAAAATAAAATACGTCTGTACGATTAACTAAGGAATGTCTGTATACTTTTTATTTCTTTTCTCATCCTAAAATATGAAAGATACTTCGCGATTACCGAAGAAAAATTTTAAAAGGCCGATTATAAAATGTCAATTTGAAGTCGAGTTCCGAAATCGTTTGAACATATCCCCCGTGACCATTCATCAATTAAATCGGACGAGGACTCGTTATTAAAGCGAATAAAAAAGAAATAAATCTCGGGGCGAGTTTAAAAAGCTTCGTTTCGGAGTAAAGAATGTTGTGTACAATCTTGGTTCGGACAAAAAAGTGACAACAGATAAAAAAGAGAACACAACACAACACGGCCCGGGAACAGATTATCAGCGCTAAAAGGGTTGCTCCCGCTCTCCTTTTGTTGCTTCCAAATTCAAACTTCAACTCCGTACAAGGAGGCCTTCGAATGCGAATTCTATTTTTGAATATTCTACCGAGAATTTTTAATTAATGCCGCTCCGCTGTGCTCGTATTTTTAAAATTCGTATTCTGTTTTAAATCGACTTCGATATTCAATTTTTGCGTTCGATTCCTACGTTTTTTATTTTTATTTTATTTATGTTGTGCGATAATGACGTTTCGCTTTAAGTGCTTTATTTCGATTGCCGATTTTATTCCGATGTTCTTGAAGGTCGGTAGTTTTAGTGATTAATGGTCGAGATATCTGGAGTGGTTTTTAAACGAAATATTGAATTTAATGATGTTTTGTGAATCTCCGTTTTCTGTTTTTCCTTTTATCTATAGGCCGTGTTTTACATAAAAGTATCATTACCTTACTAATTTCATTCGAAATGCAGCATGAGTCTAGTCTAGATAGGTAATCTAAATGTCTAAATAGATAAAGGTCTAAATAGGATAGCTAATATAAATCTGTAATCTACATCAAATTAAGCAGAAATCCTAACTCAGCTTAAATTGATATAATTATATTCGCTGTTTCTAAGAATAACTAAATAAGTGCGACACTACCCCAGCAGTTGAACTACATTTTTTGTTAATCAATCATTCAATCAGATTCTTACTTTAAGAATATCTATTACATGTGAACCAATCTTCGTGTAACACGACACTTATCGACCTTAATAGGAGCCCATTTCCATGATAAACTTTTACAGCCGATCAACAGGCCATTTCGTGCTTATTGGCTGTCACAATGAGCCCTTATGAGAAAGCAATGAGCCCGTCACAGATTAGAAATGATAATGTTCTAAGATGGTAAAAACGTACCATTTTGTCAATGAGAATGCTACAGATTTACTATTTACTTTACGGACTTAAATGTAATTTAAAAAAAGTTAAATTCAGTTTTTATGCCGCTGTCTTTTAGTTTAAAGGGTAGTGTGAGTGCTTACCTAAATGAGGCGTTCTAACTTAGTTCTTAGCGGTAGATGCAACCGTACCGATGTAGGCTTCTAGCTCTGTTTAAGGCTTATTATAGGTAGTACTTCAATTGCAAAAAAATCTGTCATAGCCGCTATCGACATCATTACCAAACTAGAATTCAAACAGGAGTCCTATATGAACCCACATATAGACAGTAAACATTGTTTACAAAATAAATAAATAATTAAATAAATATTTAAGAACATCCTTATTTCATTCACTCTTACTCGTAATGATAATTTCATTCATTTTTATATTGTTTAAAATCTGTGAAATTAAAATGATTCACACATGATCAGTTGCTACTCTGTGGCGAGCGATCACTTATGAGTGGCCAATAAGTCGCGTTAAGGGGTCACTTGACGCATCGCACGCGGACCGCATGCGTAAGTCGATGCCCTCGATACCAATAGGGATCGCCTGACACCTAGCTACGTTTTGTCTATATTCGTACGTGAATGAATGAAATGGTTGGTTATAGATTTTATTCGGTTAGTTAAATGAATTGTAAACAAATATGCGAATTTGAAAAAAGAATACGCTATCAAATATAGCGCGAATTTCAATTTTATATAATTGAGGTGTCTTCACAATTTAATTTTAAACATTTAAGGCATAATGTTAAATAAATTTGGCACTTAAAAATATTAACATATAAAACGTACTAATAAATTCACATCCTTAAATAAATTATAATATAATTTATTAGTTACTTCGCAAACTGATGGCATTTATGAATTTAAAAATTGGAATTCATAATACCAAGCAACAAAATCTTTATTAAAGTTACTTTAATACTTACGTATGTATTTACTTGTAGGTGGAATTGTGAATATCATTATTACATCGTAATGTTACGCCAACTATAGATCTAAACGTAGGTATATGATTAAATGTCTAACTATACGTCTAAGTGCGTATTATTATGTCACTTCTAAGCAGATGTACTAATACCATCAAACTGACGCATCCACAATTTCCTAGTGTAACCAAAATAAAATTTTAATAACAGGTTACTAACTCACTCCGTCATTCGGTCCGATCCAATAGTAATCATTCGATCGTATAATGGCTTCACTTAATATTCCATTTTGGAAAATATTTGAATCGTCATGCTCATTCTATTCCTTTGTACCGGGACCAATACGGCTGCTGTTGAATGCCTATCTGATTTTAAATTTGGAAGGCGATCGATTCGAACGTTCGATCCGTGTTCGAATTTTAACTTAATTGTAATTACGAGTTGTGTAGATTAAAAATGTTGTAACCATTGTCATTCACGTTTCCTGATCGTTCTAATGAAGGTAATTTTAATAGTTAGGTCTTGTTTTATTTAATAAAACGATTCAAATTATATCCTATATCATTATGTAAATTTTATTATTAGGTATTAATTACTGAATAACTTATTAAGTTTTCCGCCATTACAATAGTGATAAAAAATATCATTTACATCGTACTTCAATTCGTTATAGTCTTAAATAATTCGATATTTTAACGTTACATTACCTTAATTGAAACAATTTTAGTTATAATTTTAGTAATAATTTTTCATTTACGATTAAAAAGTTCCGATTAAACCATTTTCTTTCTTTTGTATTTCTTTTCAAACCTCAAAACCTATTCCTGTAACTGCAAAGTACAATTATCATTTTTCCATAAAATAACTTCACTATTAGCAAATAAAAGAATATTAACATATTTATAATCTAACATACCTAATGGACGACAGAATTCCCTTGTCAATCGCGAGTCCCATTACAATAATATCTTGTGTAAAACTATTCTCTGAGGAATCGATGTCAACACAGCATGAACAATAACTTATTAACATTATTTAGGTTATAAGCATTGACTTGAAATCATTGGTTATAAGTTATGATAAGGCACTATCCTTACAAGTTTAATATTTTAGAAAACTCATTCAGAATTCCAACTTAGTTGAGTAGGCACTATCCTTACAAGTTGCATATTATAGAAAATTCATGAAGAATTCCAACTTATTTGAGTAATATATCTGTAATCAACTTTAATTATTTAAAATTTGGAGGTAGAATCTATTTCTGCATATAACAGCTGTGTTAAGCGCTGCTGTGTTCTGGTGTGAAGGGTAAGGTACCACTTTAATGAGAGAGGCGTTCCAGATTAGACCCTGAGGTTTCTGTAAACAATTTTACGTAGGTAATCTTAGCTGGGGTTGGGGTATATCTTACCATCGGACTTGCTACTTCTATAATATAAATAAGCCCTCTTTACGCGAATAAAAATCACACTTTGACTCTTTATAACTTTTTAATACTAATGTAAGATAATACTCTCTGTTCCAGGTACTTGCAAGATGTTTACAGTCAATGTCTGCACCGGGCACGATCTCTTCCGAGAAAGAATGATTAGATTCTAATTGGAATGGAAATTTGTACAGGTATATGCAGACATTTTTCAAATTCCAATTCTTAATACGCGTAAAATGTAATTTTAAGGTGAAATAAATATTGATATTTTAGTACCGGATTGAACTTTAAAGTATTGTTGAATTTTTATTTTAAAAATTTAGGGTAAAATATTTAAAATTAAATCCGGCTTATTTTATCGTAACACGCATTTTATTTTTTCACAATAACGATATAAAATCACACGACGTCTCTCATTCACTCGTTCCGAAAATGTTATTCAAATTTCAAATTTCGAAAGCAGGTTTGTCGCAGCATCCCCATGTGTAATTTTATTACATCCCCCATCCCTCGTTTATTTAAAAAATGGAAAGCCGGCCAACGAAAATAATTGATGACGACTGGACTCACCCCCTTCGTAATCTCGTTGGGGTGCACAGATGAGGAATAGTTATTTATAAAAGTGTGCATAGACAATAATTTGTAATATTTTTAAAATTTTTGTTTTTCTTTTTAAACCTTTCTTAATGACTTTGACTTATAACTTTTGGCGCGTTTAGAAAAACTATTTCAACGTTAATTTTCAGCTGGTGACAAAAAATTTGAAGCGCGCTGATTACGGAATAAATTATGTCCTAATATTCAAATAGCCTTAAAAGTATATCCAGTACCTATGCAAACGGAAATAAATATCCTATAGCATTCTTGTAGTGAATTATATAATTTTGAACGTTTTAAATATTTAAACTAATAACAACGTAAAATTATTGAAATAAATTACGCAAATAACACACCTCATTGGCAAACAACGCCATCTAGTGACAATTTAAGGTAAATGTCCATTACTATGTCATACGAAAACATAGGTAATATATACTCGAACGACACGACAAACGCGCCATACTGTCTGGATGCAACGCAAAAGTCTTTAGTTAAAAGATGTTTTACTTAATCTTTTCTTATCAGTTTAAAATTGGATTTGAAAATTGAAACATTGTGCTAAAAGTCTAGTTATGATTTTTCATAATTTAGTTTAACCTTCAATTTATTAAATTCATGTTTAATCTTACTTTGACTTAAACATTAAAACAACGTTCAACGCAATGTAGGAATTTTCTGCACAATAAGTTTTGCTATAAAGATTTTCTCTATATTACCTTTGATCAACGTGTTAAATTATGTAAGACCCGTACGCTACATTGCCATTTGCTCGGGGCTTTAAGGCCGTAATTTTTCAAACGATTCGTATACATTAACACCTTAATTAGATCTACTCATACAATCAAGCCACAAGTACAAGCAATTAGAATCCAAAGCACGAAGCGATAGACACGTAAATCCCTCGCAGCGTAACAACACCATGATATTGGTACGTCGGTATTGATATTAAAAATCGATGTTTTTGTCAGTCGATACTTGAAACAAAGCGCTATAATTCGTATGTAGTGACTTGCACTTACTTTTGTCTGTGCGTTTATTCATAAAACGTATTTAATTTTTTCAAAGTACTTTCGGAGATAATTGTTGTTAATATCGGACGGAGATCGTAACAGAGATGTGGTTTAATTCAAAAATGATTTCTGTGCGGGCAACACCGATGACTTTCGCGGGGTTAGTCATTTGATACTAATGATCTCCATATATGGATCGATGAGAATTTAAAGGTGAAACGACGCCTGTTTCCAATGCCAATGTTCTCACGGTATATTGACGTGTATGCAGCGAAGATGGAATGATTACATATCCATTAGCTTAAACATACGGTTTAGATATTTGTATTTATGTTATCTCATTCAGAATCTCACTATCACCGTATACTAGTAGCGACTGTTAATTCTATATCTTCCTTAGTTAAAAACCAAACTAGGTTTAAAAAAACACGGCGAATAAGTACACAAAGTTTGATTAAGGTTTCATCGTGCTATATAAAAGATTTATTTGAATTACTTCAGTCAAGTATATCTTATGCAAAGCCTAAACATTTTTTGGTGGTTTAAATACAAATCGCCTTTGTCCAAACCAATTGGAAAGAATTTAAACCAACCATTTCCACTGCCGCAAATACAACCAGTTTAGAGAGTATTATGTATATTGAAGAGTCTATTTATTTACTCATCTACGACAAAGCTAGCAAAATAAAGGAAAGCATCAAATATTTATAAAAATTTCATGTGGAGACGGTCTTAAATTTTAAGTTTATTTCAGAATTGTAAGAGGTGACTAAGTTCCAAAAGTGTACAGCATGAATAATGTATGAACAACTTCATACTTCCCGGCCTCAAAAGCTGGTATTTGGGAATAAATTCATCGAAAAACGCCTTTTATACCACATTAACATTATTTATGTCGTCCAGAGCGAAAATATGATCGCAATACCGATTGTTCGGGCCAAGCAAAAAGCTCAACTGTTTTTATTCAAAAACGGCTGAAAAAGAACCTGCGTTATAATATTAAAGGCTTAATAGCCCTTTTCGTAGTGTCGTGTGTAATGGACTTTTTAGTAGTCGACTTTAGTGGTGTCACCGTCATTCGTATGTGTTAAGCGCTGCTGTGATTTGGTGTGAAGGGTGTAACTAATGGAGACGAGGTATTCCAAGCATTAAGTCCTCAGTAGGAGCAATAGATTTGTGGCTAGCATTTCATACAAAATTTTGAGATCAACTGCTGGACGCCTATAATGGAGGAATTTATCAAAAGTCATCACATTTGGCATTTGTGTTGGTGACCGCAGTGGTTATGTTACACAGACGCTGCTGCCCTGATCCTGAGTTATTTTCCTTAGCAGACTTAGCAGAGACGATCTTATTGAAGACTAACTCCGCACAGCGAAGTAGGATCTCAAGTATGTTATATCCATTGAGATACTATGTACTAGAGACATTACTTCAAACATAAACCATGCGTCTGAGTGCAGTAACCGAGGTTCGTACCTCACAGGACCTTGTACCTCACCCTTGGGTCAGCCGTAATCTCCGTATAACAAGAGGCAGATGGCCAGGACTCCGGCAATAGCTGGGTCCGCAACCGTCTTTTCCTCTAGCGAAGGCGGAAGGTCTAGGAAACCGGCAACGGCGACCAAAACCATCTCTCCCTTCAAGCATGGGCTTGGACTCTTCCGGTCCCAGCTGAGCTTTAGGCTTGCCATAAAAATCGGTGAAGCTGTAAAAGCCAACTTGTATTAGGGCCAACAGCTCCATACTTCTCTATCCGCGCAGTATTCAGAAAATGGTTCCGCAAATTTTTCCTTCACATATTAATTTAAAGACATGGAAGTAGCAAACAAGCATGCAGAGTGCATGCTCGTTCACTGCCGCCCATGGACACCTGTAATCTACCCTAGATAAGATAAGAATACTGGAGCCAACAGCAACTACACATTTCGGGAACAAAATGAGCGCAGTGCGGCCAATCGCCGCAGTTGAACGGGACACAACAGTGGTATGCAGTGTCTCCTCTAGTACCTTAGTACATATATCAATGATTATATCAATAACATTTGGCTTGAGATTTAAATCAGTGGCAATAACTACTCAGTTGGCATGCTACTTTTCCACTTCCATTGCATAAGCATATATTGTATTGAATTTTAAATTGTAGCTTTTAATATACCGTTTTGAATCCTGTCAATCAGCGATACTGAACGTAAACATGAGCCTTTTATCTATTGTCTATCTGATATGACTATTAAATTTGTCTAAGTGGCTAAATGGCTAAGTTTAAGTCGTGCTACGGACTAGTAAAATGGTCGTTATTCTATTGCACTTTTTTAAATCACGCACAATTTTAAGTCTCAACTCCCACGTTTATAGTACTTGAGTGTTAAACAAACAAATTATTATAGTTTTTTAACTAAATAAGTTAACTCTTGTCTATTTTGCATTTCTGTTTAAAATTTCATATTAAATAACGCCTTCTATTCTTATAGTCGGATAGTGAGTGACACGACACGATATGATATAATCTCTCTGAAAAAATTAACTCATTAACACCTAGACCCAGAACAGAAACCTCATAATTTAGATATCTGTATCAGCGAAGATCGAACTATAACCGCACGTTGACCAAACGTTATAGATCAGATTGTAGTAAAAAAGACTCAGTCTAAGAGAACTCAGTCCATACCAAAAAAGGCTAAAATAAAGATGCTCATACATTTACAGCACCTAATTCCGAGTAATGAAAATAAACACGTTTACCCTATAAGGCGAAATACAGCTATAATCGAATTATACAATCGTTTAAAGCTTAAAGCTTTAGTATGAAGCTTTCTACGAAAAACTCCAACCTTTATGAATACCATATTTAGCTATGAAAAAAATACAAGATGGTTCCCTTGCCATCCAAAATCGAATGATTGAATCGTGAGATATTTCCAAACAGTGCATTACCGACTTGTTCGACCGCTGAAGGTAAGCGATGAGATTTATTGTTATTAATTTTTGTAACAAACTTAACAAATAATACGGAAATACTCACCTTCTCCAGAGAAGGAATTAAAAAGTAATTAAGTACCAAAAAAAACACTGTGATGGATTTTCTTCAACATACAGAACTAGAATTAGAGCTTAAAGAACTAGAATATAAATAGTATTCTGTGTTATTATTAGAACCGCATAATGCCGTTTGCGGTAACTATATTGATCTGAAGGAATGTTCCCGATTCGAATCCTATTCAAGCGAACTCTTATATAATTTGATTTTTGGATTTAGGCGTTTGGATATATTCATTACATCTAAAAACATGCAGATCTCTGACATTACGGCAAGCGACTTTTTAAAATAATTGAAATTTTGAAGCAATTTTTTTGTATTTGAATAAGTCTCCATAAAACCTCAGTTAGAACGCGAAGTGTATTATAAATTTTCACATTAGACATTGTTCAATAAAGCCTCCGAGTTCTCCGACAGTCAAACAATTACCTGAACCGTGGCTTTAAGAAATCTGAATTTGTTCAGTTTGAACAAGACCAAGATATTATAGCAAGAATGTAAATGTAACAGGATTCTTATAAGCCTTTAAGAGTAGTGATACTCATAAAATTCCCGAACAAAAAATCAGTTAGTCTGATACATTCTGCATCGAATATGGCTAATAATACCTTTTAATGTCTTATTAGTGCACATAACAGGCATTGAGACTGTGTTTTATCTATTTTTGTACTCAATTCAGTCTAAAAAGGCATTTATCACAGTTAGTTAAACTCATCATGGTTCGGTGACACCACCGTCACCTATTTCTAATATAACAGCTGTTAAACGCTGTACGAGTTAAATTTGAGAAGAGAAACATAATATAATGGATTCTAGCTTAGAACTTGAGCTAAGAACTATTGTTTTAAAGGCGTGCTAATGAAATATATAGACGATCCATCAACTTAGTCTTAAGGGGTAGTGAGATTTTTGTTATAAAATGACCATCAGTAGACCATTAGTCCAGTAAATAGTGGTCACTTACCATATATTAGAATAAGCAACGCACATCATCATAGTTTTCCTTGTAAAGACGATTACGAATCGAATGATCATTACGCATTAAATTAACAATCGATATATATGCAATTGTCGCATCAAACGAATAGTATATAATAACTGGACGTTATACAAAACATATATATTTTTGGCCGATAATGGACCGTTAAAACGACGAAAACGGTATAGAAAGTGGTAATAACATATTTGATGTCACTCGAAGGTATAATTTCGTTGTACGTGATCTGGAATCGAACCCTGGGCCGGAATACTGATCACACACGTTTGTGACGTTGTCTATTACACACACAGCTACAAAATCAATGTGTTGGTGTGTGAAAATTCGTTCAATGTATTGCATCACTTCCTATTTCCCACTGTTGGGTATATGTCTCTCAGAATGGTCTCAATTTGACGAATTTTATGTATTTTTGAATTCAACAAGCAATTATTCAAAACTTTCATATAATGTATTTTTTATAATAGCTACTTAGAAAGTAATTGAAATAAAAAATATTTTAAAATAAATTTAATG
>DWNY01001920.1:0-11781 GCA_018250635.1 Telegonus apastus
CAAACATTGTTTTGCAGGAATTAACTATAATTAGGAGTACATATAATGCTTATAATTCCAAGTCTGTATTTTTATTCCGCATGTCTTTACAGAATAAAATCATTTATAAATGCAGCGATTTATAATACAGAACCTTTGGCCAGAAGTGTTATTACTCGTGCACCAAAGTAATTAAGCTACGTTCATAATTAATTGATCATAGATGTGCATCATCCATATAATTGTCAAAACAATGTAGAGTACTCGCTTCCCATGACCTTAAAGGAAAGTAAAAGGTTAGAGTTTGATTAATGACCACGTGTATTATTAGTTGAATCTATTTACTATTGCTTGCAATCCAATCCGCTTTGTAAGCACCAGATTTTATTTGAAAAATACTATACCGCAACTGATGAGATATCAGTTTTCAGGTGAGTGGATTTTAAATGTTTTTTTTACGTATTCCCTTAAGGTTTAACCCATTTTTCACTGCTAGGCCTGGGCTATGCCCTTCTTTGAGAGGCCTCCTTCATATTGACATAGTCCGTCATATTTACGGGCCACAAAACGTATATAGTACATACACACTCTAAAGAGCATTGTTTATACAGAAACCATACTATGTATTCCTCTACTCTTAAAACAACGTTATTATTTACGACTACTATTGGTTCAAATTTGAGTTAATATTATTAAGTAATAGTTAAATCTAACACCTTTCCGGCACAACCGACGCGACATGATGCGGAAGACATCGTTTGCTCCGTAGACAGTTTTCTGATCTCATCGAACCGATTCCGAGACGATAAGTGCGGGAAAACCCTTATCAAGTCTTGTCAGTCGCTGTCAGGCGCTTTTAAAACTTTTCCACAAAACTATACTTCAAAACTTTAACCCCGACTTTCAGCGTCTTTGATTTGTTAAATCGCAAACAAAAATAGAGATATAGAAATAAAGTGAAGAAATTGCCGCAAGCGCCGACTTTATATTGTAGCGTCTGTTTTTATTGCGACTTGGTACCATATCGCATAAAAATCTATTCGTTGCTAGTCAATACACGGCATGAGGCGGCGAAGCCTGTCCTAATAAGTTCGCGAACAAAAACGTAAGTTCCCATTATCACGATCGAGTTGTTACTAGTGCACTAACGAACCAGAGCATTTATAGTCACTGCAATAACGTCTGAAAAGTTATTCGAACAATATCGTGAAAACAGAATGTATACACTGTGATTAAGTCGGTTTCCGCGCTAAGTCAATACAATAAATTGTACAAGCCTGCGTTGGTATAAAGAAAATAAGACAAGGAGCTTACAAAGGAGTTTCCAATAGATATACATATATCACACTTCACACATGAAAGATTCACACATGATGAAATGATTTAATTCGTTGCTATTTCGGTGATTTAGAACTTATTTTTTACTCGACCGTGTCAGAAGGAGGTTAATGTTTTTCGAGCGTATGTATGTCCATTGCTTTGACATACCCCACAGCTCAAGCGGCTTGACGGATTTTAACATGAGATGTCGTTAGAATTGTCTTAGAAGTCACAGTGACATAGGCTACACAATTTTTAAATATAAAAAGGGTGGAGATGGGACGATGTACGATTTTTGTATCATAACAATATCGGTATCAGATGAGTGATTATTAAAGGCAATTCTTTTTAAGCAGTAGAGTTTTTATTTTATTTTTAAAATTATACTTTAGTTTAAATTCCTAGAACGGTGTTCTGTGTATATTTTTTCATAATCTAAGAAGGGAAAATAAAATGAGCGCCAATGTTTTAACGAATTACTTAAACGAGAGACCCTCATTTATTACCGCGCATCTCACCTCATAATCTTTGAGTAGCGCTTTTGATCGCGCCATAAATTATTATACACATATAATCTATACTTTGTTTAGGAGTAAATGAGTTTACACTAATGATAGGCGATGGCAAAGCAATAAATATTGTAATGTTATAAGCATTAGGTTTGAGGTAATATTTTTATAGAAAGGTTGGATTTACCTTACGATACATTTATTAAAGATCGCTATCAATATTAGAAACAGCACGTAGTACAGAGTCTTGTTTATCTACAGAGACATATGTGCCTTTTTGTTTAGGTAAAGAATTCTTTATTCAAATGTTTAAACTCTGACATGAACTCGGTACCTTTTGTGTAACAAACATATTATGGTAACCATTGGCTATTGAATCCAATTCGTTATTTAATAATCAATCCCAAAATAAAGGAAAAGAAAAGTAGACCACGAAAGGGTAGTCGGAATGTAATATTTAAATTATTCATAAGTAACAAGATGAATTCACTTATTCCATGCAAAACATACGGAAATTTATGCGGTTCTTATGTTTATTTAAGCTACTTGGCTACTGTTTCGAATGGTAAACGAAGTCATCTTCTTAATACTTGAGGGTAAGATTAAAGCTTCGACTATACATTCTTGTAGAAATGTACACCTATCGTCATTTGACATTACAGTCTGTCTATACTTTAGTTTTAACGCATGGTATAGTTGTGTAGGTGTAATTAATAAGTATATTTTATATTTCGAGTAGAAGTATCATACTTCTCTGACGCACGATACGTAATCGATTTTCTATGAACTATTAGAACCTGGTTAACAAGTACATATTTAATCTTCTACGAATGCATAACTTTATAAAAGTTGGTAAAAATGGTTAAATATATCAATGATAGTTATCGGTCGTCGTTATTATGTTAGACTCTATTTTCCATTTTTCATTTCACCGTTACTAAATCGTTGATAAGCTACAAAGGCGACTATATTTATAATTGAAGAATTTCTGTTTTCGTACTAATAAATAATAAAAATAAAAAGATGCATTCGTGGACAATATGAATTCATTTAATATAGGTGAATTTTCTTACACTGAACTATAACAAATTGCTACGATACATCAACACAAAAGTATTTCTAATATAATAATCAATTAACGCGAGCAACGGAATGAACGTCACGAAGGAAATTAAACTCATTTTCTTATTGCTGGGCTCTCTAAAGCATCGGATTCGATCGTGATCCGTACGCTTAGCTAGCGTAATATATTGGCAGCTTTGAACGGCCAATGAAAATTAAACGATTTGAAAAAAGAATGAAAGAGCTTACAGCTAATACCCAATGGCCCCAGGGCTTTTAAGGTTTTAGGGTTCAAATAAAAACAAAAGGCGTCGGGATTCGAACAATTATCAAACCAAATTCACATCACGTCCTATAAAGAAATATAAAACGTTTATTTTGACGATTCCGTTGCAAAGAGCCGATATTAGATTTACGCAGACAAATCAAAAGACGAATTGAAGAAAGTGGTACCTCTTAAAGTTTTTTTAAAATGTTTTTCTTCAACGAATATCAATGCACTTTCCGATAAAAGTAAAAAATAGATACGAACCCAATTACTGCATAGGTACGCTCGAAATTGCTTAACCTGATAAGTAAAGTTCTGACTTACGACCGTTTTATAGCTGTATATGATAGTGCCATCAAGAATTCATATTTACTTAGAATCGACCGCTACCATTTTTTTAATAATATAATATTGCTGGTATTAGGCAAATATGTGTCGTGGTGGTGTCGCCGGAGTCGAACCACAAAGGGTTCTATCACCTTCATACCACCTTCACCTGATTATCTTAATTGCAAAATTACCTAAATTACAAAGGACTCCGTAATGTAAAGACATTGCTATTATAGGTATTTAAAAGTAGCTCATCATCTATTTATCGATATGTACTCGCTTCTAAGCTATTAGCACTTTATGAAACGGCTAACGCTGTCACATAATGTATATTGCATACCCAACCCAAGTGTCCAACGTCATTGCGTCGTCACACCAATCTGTATCAATTTGCCGCCATGCATCCGTAATGTTCGTTGTCACGCTGAAATGGGAAATCGCAGTTTGCCACTTTGCATAGAAATAGAAACAGTACAATAAAACGTACACACAGTAAAACATAGGTAGTTTTCACCGTTCCCTGCGCGTTCGCGTCTGATCTTTCTTGAAACTTGTCGGAGTTGCGGTAGCAGTTTGTTAAGGCTCCTGAGAGATTTGGATCCTGTTTTCGTATTAAATAACCATAGAAAGCGCTTGGATAGGTATAGTTATTTATTTACTGGAAAATTTTACATAAAGGGACGTTTAAGTTCCGAGTCGTAAAGATTTTGCAGGATTTCTTAGATTTCACGAGAATAATGAGGAAAATTAGAGATTTATTTATGTGTCTATTTATGGTCCTCTTTATATGTCTATAATCTGTAGAATTTCATAAGTTATAGCGAAGATTTTTTTCACATAAATCAGGATTGATTTCGCCACCCTTATCACATTCTTATCACATCTATTTACTTATCTCAATTAAATTTACATTTTCTCATTATATATTCTTAACTTCCTTGCGCTTTCTTGGGTGTTGTATATTAAAGTTAATTAAAACTGAGCATAGAAGCTACTCATCTCAGTATTTTATTACAAGACATTTAATGTTTAATTTTCATTCTCGCAGTAAAGCAAGTCGCATAAAGTAACTATTATTTAATGGTTCATTTCAGTTAAAGTGCATTTAACAAGTAACTGATTTTGTACCATCTGCATTCCAATGATTTAACTGACGAATTGACCTACCTATAGTACAGTACGTTTAATGTTTATTTATGTACTTAATCGTGGACTATTTGTATTAGCGAGAAAATATATTAGAGACACTATTAAATAGAAAGAAAAACCCAACTTTTGCATTTCATACTCTCGGCTGGAAGTAATCGCTTTATATGAACCCTTACACACTATTTTAAGTATATTTGATTTGTTTTAAGCATGTTAATACGATGAAGAATTTTCTTAACTTTTTAAGCATTTTGAATAAAATTAGTAAGCTACTGATGGCTTAACAATTAATTACCATAAAACTTCCTCGATTCATTCAATTTTGATTATACGAGTATTCCTGTCTTTGTCAACGCGACTGTCTGAATTAAATCGCATGCGGACAAATACTGTGAAACCACGTCGCATTGTTTTTCCTAAAAGGTTAACAAAACGACTTAATAAGCATTCTCATTCTTAGCCAACCAGAGCTGCACACATTCATTCAACAGAGTTCATAATAATAGTTCTTGATCATACAAAGTACACATTCACTATGTCATTCGTAGAAATGTCACAGTTTTCACTTTAACCGTGTTTATGTGTAGCGCGTATGTTATTATAAGTTTGCTATTAACAAAAGGCTACAGATATCATCTTTAGAGTGAAAACGGCTAATTATGAATACCATACATTTTCTATTAAAACGTGGTAAACGATAGAGACATGTATAAATATATGGTATTCTTGTTTGAAGGATGTAGTAAGCCAAATAAATTAACAAAATATATTAAAACATCCAGTAAATCAAATGTAATCACTTCATGTCACTTCAGAATTTGTTCTATTTGAGCGTTGGTATACATGTTCAAGTACGAGCACGTCATCTGTTTTAATCATAAATCAAGACACTACAAATATGCTCTCCTTAAAAATACTGATAATAAATAAATAAAAAATACTTATAATTAGGTCTATACATCATTAACAGAAGACCAACATGATTTATTATTATGTTACGGTTCACTCCCGTGTCACTTTTGAGACATTGTTGTGCGTACATATACATATGTATATTATCCAGCTTTTCATTATACCTAAACTTTATCGCTCAATTGCCGTTTAAGCTACCGGATACATGTGAATATTTGCGATTGATAGTTCCAGTCTAAAAGTGTTCGTGTTTATACGGAATACGAGAGGTGTAAACTTGAAAATCTGTCCGAATTGAAATTTTAACCTGCGTTTCATAAAACAGTTTAGTCGCTCGGTTGTATTGCGGTCTGTTATTATTGTAGGTGTTTTTTTATTGGAGAAAGATTCGACTTAGGTTTGCTAAAAACTCATAGACACTATACTAGTTGAGATCTAAACAGCGTAGTGGTACCCTTCCCTATGTGTGAATAGACTATTGCTTGAGTTGGACATAAAAAAAGTTTAAAGTCATGCCTACATAATCAAATTTAAACATATTTGTAGAAGTACAATGAATCAGTGACGTATAGCTGAATATATTTATTGATATTTCAGGATATATTATATCATATAGTGATAAACCGCCCTTAAGTTCCGACACGCTAGATTGGTTATTACGCATGTGCCACGGACCTGTTCGTAGCGATCGTGTTGTGTTGGCGGAAATACCAGTTAATGAAGGCCTGAATCTTGATACTGGGCAATATAACCGGGGGCTAAGTTTGTGTCGAAGAAGAGATTAAAATATCGTATTTGCTACAAGACATAATATTGGCATAGTACAATAATACAAGACATAATATAAGGCAGAAGGAAGATCGCAAACGAACCTTTTCTAATTTCGAACTACTGTAAGAACCTAAAAACCTTTAAACGTTTTAGAACCCTTTGTGGTTCGACTCCGGCGGCACCGTCGCTACATCTATTTCTGCCTTATAACAGCAGTATTAAGCGTTGCTGTGTTCTGAAGGGTACGTTAAGGGAAACATACTTATTCGAGGTGTTCCAACTTGGTCCTCAGGAGTAGCAACGCAACTGTGGCCGATCTCAAGTAGGACTGTGATCTTATCTGGGGTTGATTACAGATGCCCATGGGCGGCAGTGGTTACTTACCATCAGGCGGACTGTATGCTCATTTGATACTACCATAACATAAAAAAACCTATTACCACATTTGGGACTTCTGCACAAAGATCAAGCAATGCATTCCTAATTTATGCATCAGTTCACAATGCGAATTTTCAACACGAGCTATTTTATAAAAAGAAGATATAGGTCTAGCCGGTCTCGTGGTAAAGCCTTATAAAGATAGCGAGTGTGCAAGCCGCTATCGCAAGAGATAAGTCAGAAATAAATTATGTTCTAAAAATAAATCTATTCGACCCAATAAATTGGAGAACTAGTTAGTTTAATAAATAAAACAAAGTTAATGTTACTGAAGAAGAATACTAGGTTTATTACACTATGATAAATATCAAGGTTATCTAAGAGGACAACAAAAATAAATGTAAAAAATGAAAGCTCAATTATATTGTTGAAAGTTACATCTCCACAAATGTGTCATTCATGTAGCAAACGCCTACATATCAAAATACTTTCTAACAATAAGCTAACTACTTGTGCCGTGAATGATATACGGACCATTATCGTGCTTTCAATGGGAGAAACTCCATAGAAAGAGCGGTCAGCGAATGCCGAAGCGAAAACAAAGCTAAATATCTCAAGAGTTCGTTGTTATTCCATGAAGAATTTACGGGGGCGAGTCGAGATAGCTAATACACAAGTACAAATTCCCTTGCCGACTTATTCGCGTCTGTACAGCGTTTAAATGCTTTAAGTGCTCTAGGAGATGCAACAATGCAGATCGAGTATCATCGTGACTGTTAGAACCCATCGATATTATAAATGGGAGTGTATTTCATCGTTCTCATTGAAATGAATTTATTCATTTCAGCCAAATGGCTTTTCATAAATTTAATTTCATTTTCAAACAAGATGATCTATTTGAAAGCACTACCTGTTAGATATTTTCCAATAAATATGGCTATTGATTTTCTAATGGCGTATGCCGGATCGCTCAGATCTTATAATTAATATCTAATCGCGTCTAAAGAAACATATCCCAAGATTGTTATAATGGTGAGAGGAATTTCAAAAATCGACTAATTGAACGGTAGACGTCTTGACGTCGCGCTCAGTCGTCACGGATTACCGCAAGACCTGTTAAAACGGGATAATTCTTTATGGGCACTTCCCGGACCGACAACAGATACGGTGCGGACAGCTAAGTGGGCGCAAATCATTACAACAGCCGATCTGGCCTATCTTTGCATAATAGGTTTTCAATAAAGCGAACCATCGCCTTCAAATCTCACGTTTTTAGTCATGTTACGGTAGTTTCTAAAACGAACTTCAAACATTTCTTCCGTGTTTCGGTCCAGTTTTTATCACCTCGCTACAAGTTCAATCGTGCACATTGTTTATAATGACGATACGTATACCACGCTCCGGGTCGAATGCACGATTTATAACTCGAGACAAAAAGATCCGTTTCTAGTTTCGCAGTTCAATAATGTAGCGTGGAAGTATTCATTACGGGGAGGATGTTGAGCAAAATATATAGGTGTTGCTACGGTACTCGACTAAGCGTGACATACGGTCGGTCCTGCCTTATCGGACTATCTGGCCGGCATCCTGCACGTGCCTTTGCATACGCAGATGAAGGAGCTTCGATAGCAGGTATCGGATACAATATTACAGCGTACATTACGCACTTCTAAAACACGTAACCACATAAAATAGCACTCTGTTAAGATGGAAATCTTCATCGTTGTTTCTTTTCCCTACCACGCATTCCAATAACTGCTAACTTAACATTTATTATCGAATGCTAGGCCCCAATTTTCGCTAAAACATAATAGCGAAGTTAATGTCATAAAATTATATTGTTCATTTTCTCCTAGACACATATTTAGCAAGCTTATGAGATTGAAAAACTTAATGCGATCGACCTGTCATGATTCAAGTTGTTATTACGGCAGTAGATGGGAAGCGCAGTGTACAGGAAATTGAATTACATGGGATCAGCCCTCACCATTAGTGTGAAGGGCTTAAACAGCGGAACAGCTGAGTAGGCTCACACGATAGCAATATCATATACCGATCTCTGGAAAATATATGTGCGTTCAGTGCGATAGTATTTCAATGGCATAATACGCGTGGACCACGCATCGGCCGCGGTCGTGAGGTACTGATAGATATAATATGCGATAAATTCAATTTATCTTATTAGGGACGTTTATCGAGGCGTGGTCGCCAGATTGCGTTGATCGGAAAGCTATCTATCGAATGAGTTAGATCAATGACTCCTTAGCAAATACACTTTATCATTTATCGCCAATCCTACGCATTGTACTGCAAAATAGGGCAAACATTTGAAACTTACATTTCCTTATTGAGTTCTATAATTTTCCAGTCTATTTTTAACAGATTTATTTTAATGCAAATACAATTTAGGATAGGTAAATGAAATTTGCAACCAGCGTCTAAGAATCCGCTTAAAGCGCATTATTTCTTTTCAGACATTTACGACTTCAACTCAATCAATGTATAATGAAAATATAATAATATTTTAAGTTTTATATTATTCTCTAAACCAATTGCAAGACCTGTTTAAAATAAGCTAGACGCCGCTGCATGACAACATGACAACAAGAGCAACGACGTCCTCGAAGAATTCCTACACGTCTTCGCGCCGCGGCTTTTATTTTGTGCCTTGTTCTGGACTCGTTAGCTCCTGAGGGAGCAACAAATCCCCGTCGGACGCGAACACGACAACCTGCAACCCGATCCGGAGAGCACGCCACTTGTTACTGGGATATTGTACCGAAGCTCGCTGCGTTCTTGGTCTAAAAGCATTTTCCTCTTATTGGAACTAACATGCACTTCACCTGATCACTGCTTAAATGGAGACTGCTGCGTACAATGTACCTGAGGTCGATGATATGTATGGATTTGCTCGTGAGGACTAAATCGGAACACCTCATCTTTTGATTTCCGCCATCTACCATCAAACAAGTTCAGCTATACATACAAGGGGTATCAAAAAAGAATATGCAGAAATGAATATGGTGATTTACTGCAGTTGAAGCAACAAAAGTTTTGCACCTTCAAAACATGAAGATCGAGAGTCCATGCTCCCTCGGTCACGAAGATGTATTAAAACATGTCTTTCCAAGGGACAATATAATCAACATTGCACGTTCAAAGCAATAAATAAGGCCCTGGCTATTGTTAGAATTACAACTGTTTTATTTGTTTAATGGTTCTACAAACATGTAAAATTCCTGCTGTGCTCAAATTGATGACGGTTGTAGCATGAAAAACAAGAAATAAACACCGACATACATAGGTATGTACATACATTGCCATAAATATTATGATATGTTTAGTTTTTCATATTCCTCATTTACTTAAACGGCATACACATTTATTGGCAGGTAACATAATTGATTTTCTAAACAACTTCAATATCGTTTCAAATGTAGTGTGTCTCGCGTAAGATTTATATTAAAATATCACAAAAAGGTGAAACTTACTTCTCTGCTAGAAAGAATGTTACGTCTAAGAAATAAAGGATTATTAATAAAACACTTGGAACTGTCTACAACAGAATTTGTTTCGAATGAAAGTCTTGGCTACGTCAAAACTTCACAGAAGCTAACTGAAGATGCGTCTGTTATATATAAAGTAACGAGTAACAAGTTATCAAAGTCGTAGGCTCCTTGTTAGTGAGTTCATCGATGATACCACCGTCACATGTATAGCGCAAAGCAGCTTACGCTCCAGAATTGCCCATACGATTAGCATAACGAAGCGGTTCTAACTTCTTCAAGTCTAGGTACATATATGTACATATGTGACCGATCCTCAAAACTGCTTCGAAATCCTATCTAAAGTCGGCCAAGGCATTTTCAAAATGTTTAAGTTTGTTTTAATATTATTCGTATTCCTATATAAACAGAAATATTATCCATATTTCTATTCAAGCAAACTTAAGATTTTGAAAGGAAAAGGGGTTTTTAAAGGCGTTTCCGTCTAGATCATCTATACAAACGAACGGATACTCGGTACCTATAACAAAAATACAAGTATAAAAAAAATCTGTTTGGCTGAGGTAATTTTCTAACCGGCTGGACTGATTTTTACGAGACTTTCTCTGGAAGATAGCCGAAGGTCAAGGCGTAAATTAGGTTACTTTAATTTTTGAAAAAAGCATTCGCGCGCTCCACGCGCCTGCGGCCACCGTCGCGGGCGTTAATATCAGTGGCTATTAATGTATGCCCTTTTACTTCTTTAACGCGGGTGAAACCGCGGGGATTAGCTAGTAAAATATAAATACACACGCCGTAGGTACACGTATCCTAAAATTCCTGACCGTCTCACATCTACCCTTGGTTCTCAAAGAAAACCCGCATAGGTTTCTTGAAACGCCGCCACAAGTTAAGCGATCCTCTTACGTACTTGTTGTACTTCAGCATATATTTATTATGTTAAGTTACGATTTGTTTAATTTATTTTCATAAACGCTTTCTTCATTATAATTTTATTTGTTTTGCTTAAATTCATAAATTTATTTTACATTCATAGTAGACATTCCAAATTTATTTCTTGGATACATATACGTCAAATCACCGTATACTTATTACAAATAGCAAATAACGTACCATTAATAAAATACTTAGAAATGTCTTTCTCATATCATAACTTCGCAGCTTTTCTTGGATGTGAAACTACACTATTAGGGGGACAAGAACTGTGTTAGAGTGTAGTCGTGAGCAGATACCGATCCGAAACACAGAGAGGCCCTTTTGTCTTCCATATAAGAATGCCATTATGAAACTTAAACGCCGCGATCGGAGAAATTATATGACAATATTAAACGGAAAACTAAACTTAAGCGTCTGCCGAGTTTCTCGGAAGGCGAGATTTAAACGCAAATTTATATGCTTATTATTTCTAAAATGAGCGCCGCTTTAGACAGCAGCTATTATCGAACTTTATGTACCTATCACATGTCGTGTATTTTGTTTATAGCAACGCTTTTTACACTCATAGCCCCACACTAGGATTATCTCCTGTGTCGTGGGTGCCATGGAAACACACAAAGACGAGTACACAAACACCCAGACCCAGAACAGAAATCTAAAC